>JAFIRS010004778.1:0-74679 GCA_018342105.1 Gonioctena quinquepunctata
CCCATGAAATGGCATAAAACATCTATCCGGAGATGATGGGGGAAAAATATTTTTTTTCACAATGAATCTTTATTGGTAAGAAAAATTTAAAAATACATTCTTTAAAACTGCATAGGGTGACTCGGTTTTGAAAATGATATTAAATTAAACCAATAAATTACGTGAATTTTTTTTCTTCAAGGGTTTTTTTTACAAAACCAATCAATAGGTATTTTTTAATGGTGGGTAGAAAATGGCTTAAACTTTTTTGTTAAATTCAAAGAAAATTGATAACAAAAAAATTTTTGTAGGGTTTTCTTGATCTAAAAGGGGGTTCCCCAAAGGATTGATCGTATTTCTTTTAAAGTTGGATATGGATTGATAAATGTTTATCAGTGGTTTGTGATTTTTTCCCCCATAGAAAAAAAAGTTAAGTCAGGATAACTTTTTCCGGGGAAGGATATAAATAGGGGTGTTCCACAGGGTAGTTTTTAGGCCCCTCTTTTTCCCCTATTCTCTTAAATGACATAAACTTGTTCTTAATGTAGACTTTGTAAACTTATTTGAGATGATACACTATTGGCATGTAGCAAAACTTAGATAGAGCTTTAAAAAAATAATTCTGCACTCAAGGGTTAATAATCCCCTGGCAAATAAATTGAAATTAAATAAAAAAAAAAACAAAGGTATAAAAATAACAACAAATTTTGCTCAAAAATCTTGATTTAGATGAAAACTCAAAATTAATAAGAAAAAAATTGTTGTGGTTTAAAATACCGGTTTCCAGTTAGATAATTTATTCTTTTTGCCCACTTGATTATGTTTAAAAAATTTTAAAAAAATATATTTTTTTCAAAATTTCTGAAATTTTTTAAAAAAAACCGTATATTGTATTTTTAAACCTCCTTTGACTACTTTTTCTTTTTTTTCCTTTTTTTAACTAAATCAAACATCACAACTACAAAAAATTCAAAATGGGGTATCATAGTTCAAAAAAGTAGATTGGGGGAAAAGGAATCATGTTACAAACATTGTAGTGGTTTTTGGGTTTCTTTGATTTTTTTTCTTATCGATCTTTATATATAAAATATAAATAACTTTTTTTTGGGAAAAAAACCCCCCCTTTTTTTTTTTAAAAAAAAATGTGAATTTTTGTTTTTCATTTAAAATAAAATACCAAAACAAGAAAACCCCTTGATTTAAAAAAAAGTTTTGTTAAAAAATTAAATAAATTCAAAATATTTATTATTAAATTTTTAATTTGAACTAAATTTTTAATTTGAATTTTTTTTTATTTTTTTCCTTTATTAATTTAGTTTACTTTTTTAATTTTTATATTTTTTTTTTTGTTTTAAAACAACCACACTTTTAAAAAAGAAAGCAATATCCTTTCAAAAATTTTTTTGCCAAAAACCTTTTAAAAGTTTTTTATTTTGTGATTTTCTTGCGAATTTGAGTGTTTTTTCAATTTCGGATTATAATTCGTGCTTCAACTGAAGAAAAATGCCCTTTATTTCATTGAGTTGACTTGGGTCCCCCGCAGGGATAGAGTATGGTTTCACTTTTGGGGGTCTACAGTATCAAATCATAAGTTTCTGACCAGTTGAAATGACTTATCGAGGAGGGAAAATTCTATGTTAGCAATCCCTTAGAGGGATCTTACGGATTCGAAAAAAATTATCAGAGGGCTGCAGCAGACATACCCTGGGGGCACATTGGATAAATCCTTCTTCGATGGATACCACCTAAACTTTAACTTTTTTGTGATTTTGATTTGTTCCTAGGGAAAATTTTACGGATTCGAAATTTAGTATCAAGAGGCTGCAGCAGACATACCCCTGAGTGCACATTGCGAACATCCTTCATTTTCCGAATGGATACCCACCTATAACTTCAGACTTTTGGATTTGTTTGTTCCAATTACTTGTATGATTTTGCCTACTTGTATATATCTGAACTTTGTACATTAGGAGGTCACATTTCAAAAAAAATGTTCATAAATTTTAAATATATATATATATATATATATATATAATAATAATATTATTTAATTTGATATTATATTTTAAACCCCAAAAGTGAGAAAACCCTGAATGTTTATATTATACCTCCTCAAAAAAAAATTCTTATTTGTTATTAATTATTGGTCTTTTTTAGGATCCCGGGACTCAATAAATAAAAATATTTAGAAATATGTCTTTTAATCCTCCCTTCCTTAGATTTTCAGGCAATTAATTTAAAAGCCTGACAGTCTTGTGAAGGGTGTTGTATTTGATTACTCGTTCAGATGTCCATCGCTTTGTATTTGAAAGGTTTTGATGTTTTGAATGTGAATACTGTATTCCCGGCGATTGCAGATCAAACATTCAAAAAATCGGGAAAACCTTTTCAAGAACATAAGACAATGGGCGGGGGAGAGTAATCAAGTCCCCACATCACTACAACCTTCAAAGGGTTTTTTAATTTATTAACAGTAAAAAATTGGGTATATCGGATGTTTATCGAAATTGTACTATATACAAATATCACTATTGTGTTTTTTTTTATTATTGGTATTAAATTAAGAGTAATCAACTGAATCAGTAAAACAACAAATAAAAAACTTTTTATACATATTCAGAAACATTTTTTTTTTAAAACAACTGGGGCAAGGGCAAGTCGTCCAATAAATTTTTGACTGGATGGCATTAAACCCCTTCCAAATCTGTGCGGACATTGCCTCTAATATAGCACCAATATGACCCACCTACTTTTTTCCGATACAAATTTCAGTGAGCAGTTCAAATCTTTCATTTTTCAATTATGTACCAAATCTGAATGTTTTAATTTGCTTTTTTTTGAATACTTACCTGAAAAAAAGTTATTCGATAGAAAGAACTATTATGAATGTTGAGAAGTAAACAAAATATCAAATCAATGTCTTTATAATAAACAAATGTGGCAATAAACCTAATAGAACAGATCAGAAGTTATAAATTTGGGTTCTTTTTGTATTATTTTCCCATTTATAATAATTCCGTGACTCAAGGGTTTGCAACTGTACATAAAAAACCCTTAGAAAAACCTGTGCCTAGAAAAAAACATACCTAGACTAACTAAAAAATATATAAATGGTTCTGAATTTTTGTTCTCACCTTCACAAGAAGCCAGATTCAAAGTATGTATGGATTCTAAACTTGTATAGGGCTTCATCTGCATTTTGGAAAGCTGAGTAAAAGAAATACGAAATAATATCCATATTCGTAACAGGGGGAGACAACAATTGAACAATTGAGGGTTCAGAAATATTCAGTGTAAAAAGGATCTGAATCACTGATCAATCCTCAACTTCATTTTATACCTGTAACATACATTGATAAAAATGTAAACAAAAGATGGGGATGTATTTCAGCATACCGTTCACCAAAAGCCTCTGCTTTTCAACAATAGTGTCTTCAGGTAATCACTCTCCATCTGAATATTATTAATTAACAACACAAAAGCTCCGAAAATAACCAAAAATACACTTTTACAAGCCAAAGGTACACACTATGACAATGATATTCTTATGGCGATTATCGGTTTGTGTGCCAACAATCGGGGTCACGTGGTATGGATTGCCTAATAGTATTATATTTTTTGTATATTAGGGTAACCTATTTAAATAAATATTTCTTCTTCTTCTTCTCAAGAATAATTATATTTTTATCACCTGAAAATTTTCGACCACCCGATCGAGAACAGATCCGTTTCTCGACCATGCTTTTTATTGGAGGGTCAACAACAGGCCCCTCCTCGACCATCTTTGGGAAGAGATGAAGACAACTTTTCTAATCTGATTACCTACCTTTTAATTAAACGGGAACTTTATATAAAAAACAAATTTATTTCTAATAAAACCTTCGAAACGTAAAAAACTTAACATACAAATCAAAGCAATTTCCATATATGAGATGGAAATATACAACAAATTAAAACATATCAGTAAAACAAGAAATAAAATATGTTTCATGTGTTCTTAGGAACGCATGAAACAAATATAATCTTTCAATGAAGCTTCTTATTCATAAGAAATTCCAGTACTTGTAAGACGTTCTGCTAGTATCAATCAATTTAAGAAAAACATCAAAAAGATACTTGTAGATCTAGAACCCTATTGGGTTGAGGATTTTTTAAAACATCAGTTTTGAAATATCATTGTGTGTGACGTCATTTTATTACATGTTGTAATTGTTTTTTATACAAATAATTGTAGCATTTTTTTAAATAAACATTATTATTATTATTATTTCCATTAGATTTGTATGAAACTAGTCGAAAACTGGCACTGGTCGGACAACAGGCATAACCACCCTACAAAACAAAAAAATTATTACTTAATTTGAAAATAAATATTTCTTAAATCTGGACATTTGGTGCTGTTTTCAAAATAAGGGGTAAATTATTATAAGTCTACTTCAACAAATAGAGATTTGAATTTGAAGTATGACAGTATGACTATGCACAAAATAGTTTGCATTGAGACAGCATGTTTGTCCTTCCCCCACTTAATGAAGATATCGAAGATATCCGAAGCAAAGCTATAACGAGAAATTCCATAGGCGTACCAAATGATTTAGTAAATGCGATACACAAGACGTATCATGAATTTGATAGCATTCGCCATAATGTCTTCTTCTGCTACTGAAAAGTACTTACCCCAGACCATTTTTGCAAGGTGACATGAAACAAAATTGAATAAACTACACTAGATACGATATAATGAAAAAATTAATGGAAATGGACAACAATATACCGATATACTCAACAAATATGAAGAACAAGTTGAAGTCCATGATGTTCTGAAATCGGAAATCCTGATAATAAAGTCGCAATTAGGAAGGGAACAAAACAAAATGAGGTGAGAAACAACATCATTATCAATCAATATGATAACCGAGAAAACATTGAAAATATTTTCAAAAAAATGGAGGAAGCACTAGAAGTTCAAACATTAAACAAACCAAAATGCTTCGGAATCGGAAAAGGTAGAAACCACAATGGACAGATGCCTATAAAAGTATGTTTTACCAGTGAAAAGGAGAAATAAGAGTTCTTGGGGGCTAGGAAGAAGAAAATGATAACTTCGAAAGACCTAGGATACGAAGAAGGCAACGTTATCACCTAAACCATGATTTAACAAAGGCAAATCAATACTTATTCAAAGAAGTGCTGAGATCAAGAAACAAAAAAAAAAACCCAGTTAAGCAAATCGAAGACACCAGTGATCTTAAAAACTGAAACAATCCAATGAAATTACTAAACCAACAGCAGAATCACAACTAAGAATTTTATATATAAATGCACAAAGTCTCAGACACAAATTACAGGAACTACAGTGTCTTGTGAAAATGAAATATTATGATATATTAGTAATTGTGGAAACCTGGTTATATAAAAATGAAGTAAACCAATTCGTGATTAATGGATATTCAGCTGGGCATGCATGTAGAGACACGAGAGCCGGAGGAGTTGCAATATATATATATTAAAGAAAACATTAAGTTCATCGAGATAAACAATGTTAGTGGCGACAGTCAATACAACATGATTGGGATGAATCTACAGGTAATTGGTATAAAAATTATAGCATTATATAGACCACCATCATTCAATGTGAAGGAATTTCTGGAAATATTAGAAGAAAAAAACACTTATAATTGAGGACTTTGACATAAATTTATTAGAGAATACCGAGGCCACTAGTGAATATAAAAATTGTGTTATATTGAATGGGTTTGAAATCCAAAACAATATAGGCACGGAATATGCAACCAGAATTACACAACACTCTCATACCATCATTGATCATGTTTTAGCAACAAGTATTATTGGAGAGTGTAAAATAAACATTGAATATAGCACAATTTCCGATCATAATCTATTAGAAATAGAATTGTATTCAAAAAAAAAAACTATAATAATTGTAAAGTTCAAAAAACATTTGAGAAACTAGATAACTCAAAATATGAGGAAAATTTGAAAAATCTATTGCAAACTTCTGTGCTGGTCGATACATTTGAAACCTTGAGCCAACTTATACAAGAAGCAAAAAATAAGGCTACAAAAACAATTAAAATTAGGGAAAATAATGATTGGAAAAACCCCCCAGTTTTAGAACTACTGAAAAGAAGAGACAATTATACAAACAGAAAAAATTCTCAAATCAACGAATCTATGGGACTTCAGAAATAAAAAAACAAGTTAAAAATAAAAAAAAATCTATTTTTTCAAAAAAAGATGAATGATACTGATGGAAATCCAAAGAACAATGGAATTTCATAATAATCTAATAAAACATGAAAACAAGCAAATAAGTGTAGATGCAATAGAAGTAGATAAAACGTTAATAGATGATAAATTAGAAATTGTAAATAAATTTAACGAATATTTCTGTGATATAGGTCAATCAATAGTCAATAAAATCAATGCAAAACTCATAAGTAACCCACCTTTACATTTTGTCGATGAAATTAATATAAAAAACTCTTTGTACCTATATGATACTAACATAAAAGAAATAAGAGAAATTTTGGATGAAATAAATGAGAATTCTGCTCCAGGTAATGATACAATTTCTGTAAAAGATTTATTAATAGTGCAGGAGACAATAATATCAGTCTTAGACGACTTGGTCAACAAAATGTTTGAAACAGGGGAATTTCCGAAGGAGATAAAAATGAGTAAGGTATCCTATCCCTATCCCTATCCATAAATCAGGAAAAAAAATAATTTAGAAAATAATCGCCCTATTACCGTAGTTTGTGCACTATCAAAATTTGTGTAAATTCTCTTTAAAAACCGTATCATGAACTTCCTTACTAGATATGTTGAATTAGACAAGTATCAATATGGTTTTCAGAAACAATCGAACATCCAAAGTGATACAATAGACTTTCTAAACCATGTCATAACTAACATGGATGATAAAAAATTTGTCCTAACAATATTTATTGATTTACAAAAGGCATTCGATGTAGTGGATCATGAAATTCTAATCGAGAAATTGAACCATTTAGGTATAAGAGGAAAAAGTGCAAGTATATTAAAATCGTATTTAATGGATCGGCAATAATATGTATCTCTAAATAAAGTTAATAGTGAAATCGCGTATATAAACTCCGGAGTCCCACAAGGGTCAGTCCTTGGACCACTGTTATACTCGTTACACACCCTAAATCTCAAAAAAGCAAATCTTAAAGCTCGCTATTACATATTCGCAGATGATACCATTCTAGTATATGAAGGATCTAACCTGGGGGAACTAGAAGACTTGGTATATAGTGATCTAGAACTATATGCTAAATGGCTCCTGGCAACTAAGTTACAAATAAAAGTAAAAAAAAACAGTATATATGCTCTTCAAAAATAAAAATAAATAAAGTCGAGACCCAGATATCAGATAATTTAAAAGGTCGATCATACCAAATATCTGGGATTGGAAATTGATGACAACTTAAATTGGCACAAACACGCAGAGCACATGACAAAAAAAATTGTACCAATGATTGGAGCACTTTATAGATGCCAGAGCTACTTAAATGTACCAAATAAAATTATGATATATAACGCTTATTTTCTTTCTATATTCCGTTATCTGATAACAAACTGGGGGGTATGTTCTCAAACATTATTCAAAAAAATCCAAATTCTACAAAATAAGGTGGTAAAACCTTTATTTGGCTATGATTTTAGAACTAATACAGAGTTGATCTACCATCAAACTGAAATTTTGCCGCTGAAAAAAATTCTACAAATAGAACAATGTAAATTTATTTTATATATAAAATAACAAAAAATCAACAGAAATAAAATACAAACATGAATATAGTTAATGAGATACATTCGTATGAAACTAGAAGTCAAAACCAAATTTATCTACCCCAGGTGAGAACGAACATTGCTTTAAATAAGCCCTTCTCTAAATGTCTCCAATCATTTAACTTTCTGCCAAACTCCATAAAAAATAAAGATAGTTACTCCTTGTTCAAAGCGGAGGTGATGCGATATATATGTTCCGGTACCAGCAATTATTGCTGATTAGGAACAATGCTTTACAAAAATATTTATTATATAGGTATATACTGCATTTTTTCTATATTGTCTATGTGAACCTGATACATGAGCCATATTCCAAAATAGATCTCACTAGGCTTATATACACAAAATTGATGCCTTTAATGTCACTCATGTTCCTGACATTTCTGTAAACGAAACCTAACATTTTCGTTGCTCTATTTGCAATATGGTCCATGTGCATTCGGAAGTCTAGTTTGGTGTCATTTGCACACTGTTCTCATGGCGCCCATTCGTTTCATTATGACTCCCTGGATACGAAAAAACATTTAGCAGACACTTTGCTCACTGATTTTTAGCTGTACATTTGTTTGAATTTCACGGAATCAAGGGAAAGCGGGTATTGCATTGGATTATTGTGATTCTTTATAATTTTACTATCATTATTTTGTTTAATATTATTCGCTGAACTCACGGCAACGATTCAACTTCTGGAGCTAAAATGTATGGAAAAATATTTTTTTAAAATGCCAATTAGAAACGAAATGTGTTTGGAACTTTTATTAGAGAGTAATTTTTTTTGAAAAGGAAAAAAAGCTAGAATATTCAAGAAGCGTCGTCATCGCTAGTATCCGAGAAACCTTGCCGATCATTCATGTCGGCGTTTTCTTCCATGTCTCCTTCCTCGTCTGAAAAATACACGTGTTCAAATTTTTATGGCACGAAATTCACATTATACATTTGAACGAAAAAATGTGTACCTGATTGATGTTCGGGATCTTCAACTTCGGATATGACGTCGCTATAGAACCGGGGCAATTGTTCTCCTTTGAACCATTTAAAATTGAGCGCGACAACTTTTTGTACCCAGCCACAATCATTCAGGTCCAAATCACCAATAGGATCTTTTTCGTGGGCATTCTTCCAAATTTTTGTTATATACAAGGTCCTCAGGAAGTGTTCCGTTAATTCAGTGCGACATGGAGGCAAATTTGAAGCGTCCAAATTGTGGGGTTAAAGTTTGAAAGATGCAGCGGCGTTTGAGATGTCGTATGTTTTTAAGAAAATTTCGTATCAGCCCTCGTTAACTTTCTTCGTTTTTTTAATATTGTACAAACGACATACGAATTCTTCCAATATGTCAAAAAAGCTCTCACAAGCGTCAATATCAACATTCCCAATGGTGATAAGAGCTCTTTGCAATTCCTCGCACTGTAATAATCGTTCAAAAGGTCTTTTTTTACCTTTTAAAAAAAATGCGGGATTATAATCACAGCCGGTGATCACGTGAAAACCAGGTAAGGAACTCCGACACGTTTTGATTTTGAATTGATTTTGAAAACATTCCTACAGATTATATTAATATTTTCAATAATATTCAGTAGACGGAGAATTTTGTACTCGTAACTTGGCGCGAGCGTCGGGTTGAAAAAAAAATGCAAATGATCTGCCTTCGGAATATCACAGGCCTGGATGTCTGCCTCATCGATTTTTCTTGGTTTTTATAAGAAATCTAAACATCAGTTCAAGAGGCAGACATGTGCATAATATAGCACACCTTTTTTTCTACATTTTTGAAGCGCTGTCAATAGAAAACGCAGAGGCAACATGCTGGCAGTCTATTTTTCCATGGTCCTTCTCATTGTTTTTAATCGAACAATTCAGGTCTGCCAAGTTTGCACTTTATATACACTTTTTTGAATCATAAAAATAACTTAAAAAATCAAATACTACAACAGTCAGAGCCCTGGATGTCTGCCTCTTCGATTTTCTGTATTTACAGGATGATTGTGACCATCAGCCCCAGAGGAAGACATGTGCGCATAATATAGCACACCTTTTTTTTTAAACATTTTTGAAACGCTGTCAATTGACAACGCAGCGCCACCATGGTGGCAGACGCGGTCCTTGATGTTTCTAAAGGTATAATTCTCGCTATTAATAACGTCTGCCACGTGTGCCGATTATATCGAAATTTTGCTCGCCACCTCCCTAACTACATCTTCCAGGGTGTAATCATACTTTATTTGAGTTTTTGATCTATTGAAAGATGGGGTCTTGCATTTAGAAGCATTCAGGTGCATATAGTTCTCCGAGCACCACTTATCTAAGCTAATTTTTGGATGATTTTATTTGATGTTATAAGAGATTCTAATCCTTTTGTGGATAAACGTTATGAGTAATCCAGTAATAAAAAAATCTAGAAAAAATCAGTTCCAAAAGGGTTTCATATATCTGCTATCCAAAATCACTGGGTTGGGAATTCACATAAAAAACATAAAATCCCGAAGATATTTTCCATGTGAACAAGAAAACAGTTTTAATTGAAAGGCGCCATTGGAATTGTGGTTCATGTATTTTTCAACAAACTTTTAAAACAAGCACATGAGCCTAAGCAACCTGTACCCTCGTATTTCAGTAGTTGCTTTAGTCTTTCATTACTTAGTTCAGTCATTCAGTACCTTATATTCAATTATGGTGTACAAATTTTACCTAGTTGCTACGCCCTCGAAAGAAATAATAATTACATTTAACAAGCCAATGTTTTCTGAATCTATTTTTTTTTTCAGACAAAGACCATCTTTCAGACTTCCTCAGCTACTCTCATGCAAATGGATTCAAGTATTATTCAGATAGATGCATATAAGAATTATTTATTGATTTCCACAAGAACTCGAAGTTATTTGTGTAACACAGAAAAAGAACAGTACAAACAAATAGGCAAGAAACTTAGAGACGGAACTTTTGGAGCATGTTTTTCATGTATTAACAGTACACATCCTTCTGATACACCCCAGAGTGTCAGGGGTGTTTATAAAACAATTGAAGAAGACGAAGATTTTGATTCAAATGCATGCAACACGATGCGAAAATATATTGTGCTAGACCCGGCTCAAGACTCTGGGAGGCTAATTTTGAGGCTTCAGTGCTTCTAACTCATCAGTTTGGGAGTTCCCTTGTGCAAAAGCCCTCTGAAATAGTCACTATTGAAGATTCTGTCGATGCAAAATTGAATATTGGCAAACCGGTTGTTGATAGGCGAGTTCCTGAACAATTCAACATTGGCAGAATATATCCAATTCTCCAGAAGTTCATTTTAACCTATGATAGAGATGGTTTATACTTTTTTGAACCAGAAACAAGTATGCTTTCATTCTGGAGTTACACGTTCAAAAATATTCTTGATTTAAGGATAGTAAAATCTTATATCTACATTTGGAGAGAAGATTTACAAATGAATATTATTTCTTTACAATCCCTGGAGTGTTTACTTTTAACCACTTTAATCAACAAACAGTATTACTTGTGTTCAGAACTTTGCTTATATTATAATGATGACATGAATGATTTAATAGAAAAATCGCAAAAAGTTCATTTGTTAGCAAATTTGAAAACAAAACTTAACGAAATAGGAGCTAATGATATGTTGTACAACATAAAACCTATTCTCGATGCCTTAGAAAATCACCGTCAAAGACAACATATTGGAATTAAATTAGAGAATGGTATTGTTTTGGTTGAAAACGAGCATGTTCAAACTAAAACTGAAGAGTTTGATTTGTATCTACCGGAGGCAGTTCTGGAATTCAATAATGGACATTCTGTCGAGTCAGAAATTGCAAACAAAGATCTTGATAATCGTAGCCAAGACAATAAAGTGAAGAATGAGAAAAATAAAATGATTATTGCCCTCCATAAGCTGTATGTTCTGAATAAAACACATAAAAATGCAGAACTGACAGAAACCAGCAATCTCTACCAAAACACAAAGTTTGAAGACATTTTGTTGCTTTTTAACAAGTTTATTGCATTTGTCAAAGAAAAAGATGATGAAGATGCCACGAACTGGTGTCAGGAACAGATAATTAAGCTTACAGCCAAAGGAGATTTTAATATTGCCGAAATTGATATAAGTTCTTTGCAACACCTCAACAATTGTTTCATAGCTATAAACAAAAGTTCAGATCTGTACTGTAAGTGTAATATTCCTCTACCCAAAGCACATAGCAAAAAAATTGAGCATTCTAATTTAGCAATCAAACTCTTCAAGAGAGTAAGGGACAAAAGTGTTTTTTTGAATAACATTCCGTTTCTTTATAAGTACGACTTGAAAATGATCGGCAGCCTACCTGAGGTTATATCGAGACTACCTGTAATCACACAGTTCAGTGACAAAGAAGTATTCAAAGAAATCAAAGGAATGTTAACTTATGACAGCTGGGATGAGATCATCAAGTGGTACCTGAAGCTGCGAAGAGGGTTTTGTTTGAATTGTGGAGAAGATATCGATGTCGATGGCACATTGTCATGGTCAGAGCTGGGTCTTCTCATGATTGAATCTATTGGGGCCAATAATGCAATTAGGCTATTGAAACGGTATTCACAGTACATACCCAAAGGAGAGTTGGATGCAAAGTTTTATCAGACTTGTTTGTTCACGCCAACTTGCGCTGATCAAGCATCCGCTGTGAACTTCATGGAGAAAGCAGTGAATGGTGATAATTCACAAGAGGTAATTAGCATATTGTTGGTGGAAAATGAAATGAATTCTTAATTTGAAATAGGAATTCCTAATATACAAAATATTATTAGTTATGAATATACACACATACACATATATAGGGTACATCCGTGAATGGCAAGTGATAATTTTTTTAAATACTTTATTCATCCTAAAAAACTTACAAGAGTTTATTTAAGGGCACTCTGCCGCTGTCTACTTCTACAATATTTTTATACATAAATACAGAGTAAAAATACCTACAATAAAAAATAACATACAAAACATATAGAGCTCGTCCAGTATTGAAACGACCACTTTGGCCTTCCCCTACCTAACAACTAATTTTTCTCGAAGATGCCTGAACCATTGTCTAACTGTGGCTATTAATAGAAATTCCATAGGCGTACCAAATTATTTCGTATAGGCGAAACACGAGACGTAGTTTTTGGCGGACGAGTTTTGTGATTATGGTCCGATTCGATTCAAAATTGGTAAGTGGGGATTTTCGGGGTCGGAGATTGTGAATTTTTTGTAAAAATTCTTGAATTCAAGATGGCGGAGGTTTTGTGATTATGGTCCGATTCGATTCAAAATTGGTATGTGGGGTTTTCGGAGTCGAAGAAATTTTGAAATTATGAATTCAAGATGGCGGGAGTTTTGTGATTATGGTCATTATTAAAATTGGTATGTGGGGGTTTTAATTAATTTATGACAAAATTCAAGATGGCGGCTTCAAGATGGAGGAAAAACATTGTGATTATGGTCCAATTCAATTAAAATTCATGATGGCGGCTTCAAGATGGAGGACAAACATTGTGATTCAAAATTGGTATGTGAGGGTTTTTGGGGTCGGAGATTATGAATTTTTGGTCAAAATTTATAAATTCGAGATGGCGGCACCGAGATGAAGGACGAGTTTTCTGATTATGATTGTATTTCATTCAAAATTGGTATGTGTGTGTTGTAATAAAAGTAATACTTCGACAAGTTGTCTACTTTCATGAATACTTTGTAAAAATCAAATACTTTGACAAGTTCTTACTTACCAACTAATCACTGCCCAATCAAATTAAATGGCCTACTTTTATGAACACTTTGCGCAACAAGCTTTTTGAAACCAAATAATTCAACAAAAAATAATTAAATCATTGTCAGCGATGACTTAAATTTATTTTATACGTTTTAGTACACAGCTTAAATAAAAGCTTGTCATTAAAAAGTTTTTTTATTAGTTAGTTTTTTAAATCGAAATTGAAGAATGTTGGACAAATAACTATTGTGGTTTATATTTCGATTAGATTTAATATTGTGCCTACGGTCGGAGATTATGAACCTATAGATTTATATTTATCTATATATACATATATCTATATATATATATATATAGATAAATATAATATATATAAATTCATATATTCAAGATGGTGTTTTGTGATTATGGGGTTGGAGATCACGTTTTTACAATCCATAAATTCAAGATGGCGGACGAGTTTTGCGATTATGGACCATGGGGGTTTTTGGGGTCGGAAATTATGATTTTTTGTTAAAATTTAAAAATTCAATACATAGATATAAAAATGGACCGATAGACCGGGACGGTACCGGAAACGTGACCGAAACGAAACAGACGGCAGATATTTTATTTGTGTGGCATTGCAATGCATGCCGTTCCAGCTAGTTTTTTCATAAAAATTCCAAACTTGTCCCCAAGATGGGGACAAGTTTTGAGATTTATAGATTGTTTTATTAAAAAAATACGAATATACAAGAGGGCTAACTAGTTTTTTATCATGAATGACTTGAATGTTCCTCTGCCCTATGTAAAAATATGGTGAAATACTTTTGCTGCAAACCATAAAAAAACTACACATTAAAATTTTCTGCTCGGTTCTGCCAATAACAATTTAAAATCTCGACTATGATTGTTCAACATTGAATTACTGATAAAAAACTAGTTGAATGAATAATTAAAACATTTCAAATTGTTACTGCTCAGCAAAGTTGAATAAATAACTGCACTACCTATTTATTAATCAAACAAACCTAACCTTTCAAACGCTGCATGCCAAAACACTGGTGAAGATTCGCCGTAGCACTGCGAATCGTGTCCAATCGTGTTTTCCCCCTCTCTACCTACCAAACGGTCGTTTCAATATTGGACGAGCTCTACATACATACATGCTATACACATACATACAAGTAAATTTTACATATTTAACAATATACTCCATGAATAGATATGATAAATGAATAGATAAAGCACAGATATCCATTTTTTTATTGATTTGAATTTTTTTCAGTGATAGTCTTATTGCTTGGAAAATTATTATAATGTTGAAAAGTGAAACATTCTCAATTGAATAGAAAGATTTTTCGGTGAAGATAAACATTAAGTTATTTTTTGTGAATGTCTAACAGAAAACAACTACTTCCCCGGCTAAAGCCACGCTGGACATTGAACTACATCTGATAGATATTCAAAAGAAAAAATCTGAAATTGAAAATTAGCATTTTTATTCAGATAGTTATTTGATTTTCTATTCCAGTCTTAATTAAGATTTATTTTTCTTATTTGTTCATTCACATCTTTTAAATTGCCTAAAATGTTGATTTGTTGATAATATAAACAGGATGTTCATAAAATCAGATGTGGAATCATCTGCCTAAAATGTATTCCACATCTATTAAAATTTGTTGAACTGGTATATTATCAAATGTGTATGGCAAGTTGAATTTGTCACCTCAAAATAGTTTTTACTTCACTTGGAAACTTGTCGTCAGTTAAATTCACGAACCATTTATTATCCTTTTCTTCGGAGCTTTTCTCCATTGGTTAAATCATCATCTCTAGCAATATATTCAATTTGTTTCAAATATACATTTTTCAAGAATTTTGTTTTAAATTTTATACTTCAGAATCCTGAACAATGATGTTGCAAAACGTCGGCAATTTAAAATTTGTTTTTTTTATTTATTATTTCCACCGAATTCCTGCCTGATATCATATTAGCTGTCGCTATTCTACTAAGAAATATTATTAGAGCTAACCATTTCCCTGAATGTTTATTATATATTGTGATCTCATTTGGTTTTTTTTTAGTTCGGAGAAATGATTGGAAATTTCATACAAAAGATGTATCTGGGAAACCATCTCAGAATCGATAAGTCGAATATTCAAATGGGAACATGTCCAGTTTGTAAGTTACCTGTTGACACATCTGTCCTAATAGAAGTAAAAAAATGTGATTGTGGCCACAGTTACCACAGTATATGTTTTCCAGTGAATAATGCCATTTGTAATATTTGTATAACAACTAGTTGAGATTATTGATTAAAATTGTTTTTGTTGAGGTAATATATTGTTGTTTGTCAAGTCTGTTGGGTTTGTAACTTTCCAGCCTGGGAACTGAGGTGAATAACTTGAAAAAGATATGTTAATTGAGAATGGAAAATTACAATTTTTCTCATATATTATCCAAGTTTATTATTTCATAATTCCATAGTTATTCAATGAATTGACTGCACATATTTATATTGAAAGTCGGTTACAAGGAAAGTAGAGCGGTACATGAAAGGGCTCATAAAAATAAAGAATAAAAAAAACTCTTCTGAAAAACAAGCTTTTATTTGCACACTAAAAATATATGAAAAAAAATCTGTTATATACATGACGCTAAATGTTTCCGAATAACACTTATAAAATTTTGTGAGAGACCAATAAGGAAGGTTACATATCCTAGCTTGGAATATTAAAAAATGTGATCTGGAGTTTTATATTTTTTGTACAACAGAATTAAAATAAAGATAAAATACTGCAATTTTGCGAGTTTTAATTGTAAATAACTTAAAATCACAACAATCAGGTAACATATAAATGTAAAAACAACAATCATTTCAACATCTGCATTATCCAAATGGAGGTTCACAGTCATTCTAGTCCCAATGCCCAGTTTATACCTTGAACAAGAAACAAAATCATTGGTTGCCATGCTACCAGCCATCTTATCCAATCTAATAATTGTCCGAAAAGTACGTGAGGTTTCTCCCAAGGGTTGGAGAACATTTTTTTCAAATCCACTTTTTCCTTACAGTATGGACACGTTTGCTTTTTGCCCACTATACACCAGCCTCTTATGCAGAACTCGTGAAATCTGGAAAAAATAAGACATTATTTCCAAAGGGTACAAAAACACACTTGCAAAATACAGAATATAAAAAAAAAAACATTATTGTCTAAACAGGAAGAACCCAATTACAAGACAGTTGAAAAGATGAAGCAAGTTTCATTTAGAAATAACTAAGCTAAATATATAAACTAAAAGGTACAAATTACATGTGTGGGAACGATAGAATAAGCTCAAAATTGTTTATTGGGGATATGGAAGTGATTGTTTGCTATACAATATTTGTTTTTAAAGGAACTTATTGATTCGTTGTAAATATCGATGTTTGTGCAGACTTCATTTGATTTTTTGCACATTGAGTGCAGAGGAGATTTAACGAGAATATTTGTTATGGGTTTTTTTAAGTAGAAGCAAGTTTCGTACCTACTGGTGATACGTGGAACATGAAAGTTCAATTGTGTTAACAGTTCGGGGCAGTCTATCAAGTTATGTATGAGTTTGTAAATGAACAAGCAGGCATAGTATCTTCTACAGTTTTCTAGTGACAGGAGTGAAAATTCATTCAATAACATATTGTTGTTGAAACCTTGTGGAGGGTAGACTCCGTCTGTCTTGAATGACACATACTTCATAAAGAGCCTCTGTACTGACTCGAGCTGATCGATATGACATTTGTAGAGTGGTTCGAGTCCTATCTAACTGGGCGCAGTCAAGTAGTAAAAAGCGATACTACTTCAAAATATATTAATATTGAGTATGGAGTGCCACAAGGATCGGTTTTAGGACCTACTCTTTTCCTTGTATACATAAATGATTTACTGAGTTTACACACTTCTGGAAAAATTACTTTATTTGCAGATGACACCACCATTCTTTGGCATAGTAAAACTGTTGACGATTTGAATAATAAGATATTCAGAGACATACACACAATCAAATCTTGGTGCGACTCGAATCTCCTTTCATTTAACATCAGAAAAACAAATATAGTAACTTTCAAATGTACTCTTGAAGATATACCTCTCGATAATGAGATGATTGAAAATAAAGATTGCACAAAATTTTGGGTCTTTTATTGACAGAATTTGAAGTTTGAAGCACACGTCAAACAACTGAAGAATAAAACTCAGGGTGCTATGCAATGAGAATTATTTCAAGGGAGCTTGGTACTGTCACGCTATGACCGCATATTATGCATTAATTGAATCTCAATTGAGATATGCTATACCTTTCTGGGGTATGTAACTCCAGTCTGCTGAGTCAGTACTTAAACTGCAAAAGAGAGCCATCAGATATGTGTTCAAACTAGGACCACGCAATTCATGTAAGCAGTTATTTGTAGAAAAAGATTGACAGTTGTGGCTCTCTTCAGTTATGGAAACTGTCTGTCTTATACATAAACATATTTCAAAATTTGAAAATATTTCATCGTGTCATAATACTCGCCAAAAATAAAAAAAATAATTTAAAATTACCCTTGCCTTCCTCATCCCTGGTAAAGGACTCAATTTTCTATAACGGTCAAAATGTATAACCACTTACCGTCTCATTCTAGAGAGAGCCACGATAGTACTGAAAGCTTTAGAAAATATATTAAAAAACTACTCGTGAGCAGACCCTATTATAGTTTGCAAGAATTTTACAATGACAACTTTCACTAAAAAAATGTGAATATTTTATTTATTTTTTTTAAAAAAAAAAAATTTTATTTTTTATATCGATATTTTATTCATGTATTGACATTTATTTCATTAAATAATATGTATGTGTTTGTATATATGTATATGTATATATACTGAATGTTCAAAGAACAATTTTTATAGGTGTACATTTATTTTATTTTATTTAATTTACATGCTTGTGCGTATATAACCATTATTATTTTGTACTGTTTACCTTTTACTTTATCAACAAAACTAGATTTTATCGACAATAAAGCATATTTTGATTTGATTTGGATTTTGTTGTTCAAATTAAAATGGGACCAACTTCGAAGTACACCCTATCCAATGAGAAAAAAATCATCGGAATCGAACCGCTCTGTAAAAAGTTGTGCGTGATCATACATAAAAAAAATATATACGCGTCGAATAGAGAACCTCCTCCTTTTTGGTTTCGTCGGTTAAAAATGAAACTTATTACCAAATAACAATCAAAAGATTTATAGCATTTAAATCAGTATCAAGCGCTGAATATAATAAAAAGAGTATTTTACAGTTGATATAAATCATGAAGGCATAGTTGACAAAGTGTATTTATTTAGTTCATTTTTGAATTTTATGATATTCATATTTTTAATTGTTTAACCGACGGAACCAAAAAGGAGGAGGTTCTCTATTCGACGCGTATATTTTTTTTAATGTATGACCAAGCATAACTTTTCACAGAAGAGTCCGATTCCGATGATTCTTTCTTCATTGGATAGGGTGTACTTCGAAGTTGGTCCCAATTTATTCATAAATTCTATATAATAAAATTCCAAAAAATTTTTTAAAAACCTTAATTAAAGGCATTCTACGAATAATATTATTCAAAAATAGACTTTATTCTACAAATGTTATCTATAATGAATCAATTTTGAATGTCCGAAGCCTATACTACCTTAGTAACTGCATCTTCTGCTTTAAATCTAAGAAAAAACATTTTGTGAACCATTGCAAACAGGTGTTAACTCACCTAGGTGCATTACTTGTAAAAATTGTACTATTAACATATTATGACCACCTATAAATGTATAACATATTTACTTTGAATAAAACTTTTCTAATGTTAATGTTTTTCTAATTTGAATTTGAACAAAAAAATCCATCCCTAAGGGTAGCAAAATGGAGGATATTGATCGTTCACCCTCTGAATTTTGGTCCGTTAACCGATTATATCAGGCATAACTTTGTAGTGGGTTTTCTGATTTGGATGATTCTTTCTTTATTAGATAGGGTATACCTCATAGTTGATCATATTCCAATTTGAATGGAATAATCCTCCCTTATGGGTAGAAAAATAGGGGATGATTGATTTTTCACTTGTGAACATTGGTAGTTGACATTGACAGATCCTTCTTCATCCGTCATAAGATGTCTAAAAACCATGGTGAATTCACTTATACGTGTAAAATATTGGGACAAACTGGGGGACACCAGCCCACTTGATAAAGGGAGTTATCTAGAGTTTCATATGGCGCCGATGTCGTTTCTTGTCATAATTCAGTAAACTGCAATTACAGACCACACAGGGTGTTTTTGTGATTTGTGTCTCTGATCCGTTCTGTGATTGTGCTTTTGTCGCCTTTACGGTTATGTCAATTCGTTGTGAAATATTTTGAGGTTGATCGATGATGTAACATATTTTAGAACAAACTATTCCATGTACTTATGTCAGTGTTATATAGAATTTTCGAGAGGTGTTCCGAAATAATTCTAATTATAAACCGTATCAATTTATTTTGTATGGTTAATTTTCTATTGATACGGCTCCACCGAGTTAGTACTTATGTATTTCTGCCCCTGTTTGCTCATGATAAAAATCTTATGATGGAGCGGATAATGATTTCATGAAGTGCTGTAAATTACAATTACTTAATTTAGCTTTCAAACCAATAAAAGTACGGGAAATGCAATCTCTTTCGCTTTCTGCAAAATCTATATTCTAGTCTGAAGGAAGTGTTTTGCGACATATCTAAAGCTTTTGCGACATATCTACAGCTTCAGAGGACGAAGTTTCAATTGGTTCAAATCCTATATCCTATCTGAGTGAAAGAACCTCTCGGCTTTTTACAAATTAAGAGTTGTTCACTATTTTGGCAGACAACACGACTATCTTATCGCGAGAACTCAAATTAACTTCATATAGCGGAGTAACAATAGCTTAAAATCATGCATTATTTTGGAATCCTGGAGGACTCTATGAATTTTCCTAAAACCTTCTGATATTACTTAGAAATTGTTTGCAGAAAAAAGTTTTGAAACTTATATTTGTGCGTTGCTTGTTTATTGTTTAAACAATTAAAAACAATTTTGTTAGGAAAATTCTACCCAAATTGATGTTTTTGAGGTAGCTGAACCAGAATATGACATTGAAAAAACGATGGAGTGACCAGTCGTAAAGGTAGATTTCTTGAATGATAATTTACAGCTACCTATTTGTTATTTATGTGTACATCAGAGAGAAAAAAAAATCTGGTAAAAGTTGTGGTGCTAATGAAGCTCTATCAAACGACTTATAGCTTGCCGATATTGGGTATGGAAATGAAATATTGTGAATTTTTTCAACACCTGCCATTTTGAGACTATTGGACCATTTTCGAAATTAGCCGAGGTATTCATGTTTTTGTTTCATTCGTTGAGAAATGTGGCCTCCACTCAACAAATTTCGTTATATCCCATATATAAGTTTCAATATCACATTTTAAACTAGAATTTTTGAAGCATGGCCTCAAAATTCAAATTTGTAATTTTTTTATATTATTCAATATTTTTCGATATATATTTGTTTTCTAATTGTCCTTTTTTTATTTGTCATTTTGAGAGTAACCTGTGAAAATTGGTTTTTGATGTAAAATTTTCAATTTTTGCGAGTGGCACCATTATTTATTCATTTTTTTTAATATTCAATATACAATGTAATTTGGCAACTTATTTGTTAAATAATTAATTAATCACACACTTTACGATTGGTAACTTTTTATATGTTATTCCTTACATCATCACTAATGTACTGTAAAAAGTTCCCGCAGTCCCCTAACTTTCTGAAGCTAAAATCTAATATTACTCCACTACTAGTAACATGACTCGTATATGCATAAATTAATTTGAATCTTCTCTGAACTACCTTTGCCCATTGTAATAATTGTTTTCAATTTGTGATTGTAATGTATCTAGTAACTAGAAAGTCAAATAATTTTATTATTACTTTTATATTTATTTTTATATTATATATATTTTGTATAAAAATTTTCCGATGAGATGACTGACTAAAAGTATTGGAAAATTCTAAATATAGGGGATATTTTCTTCCAAAGAGCCATGGGACCCTCTGTGACGGTTCGGAATTCACTAGCCAAAATCAAGATATCTTCATAGAATGAAAGTTCACGCTTACTTGTGAAATTCATGTGTTTATTAAAAAGTGATAATTATCCTAATCATAGTCATTAGCCTTATCGATCTTGGGAGTGGGCCTTGTCCTTCCGAACAACTACTTGGTTTCATCGATTAACCAGGATTCATCGATTTCTCAACTTCATCAACAGATTTGATGATATCTACAATTAACCCTTTTGTTCATGTCAGAAGGTTGTTAGAGAGGTTTGTATCGGAAAGTTTAATGGAACAATGTCCCCTCCCCTCAATTTTTAAGTTAATTCATCATCTAGAGACATCAGTCCACTCTCCTACCTTTTCTCATTCCTTCGTGGAAGTTTCCATGATCCGAAAAAGGCCATTTGAGAAGATATCACTTTGAAAAAATCGCCAGGTAGACCTCAAGAAAAATCTGATTTTCGACAGACAGATGTTAACATTGTAGTAAGTTTCCAGGATTTCATCTTGTTCGTAGAACTATAATCTTTGTAAACGATCAATTCACAATTTTTTGCATGAAGTAATGTTGACAGAAAAAGAAAATTTCATAGGTTTGAAGTTTGACATTTTGCGTGACACAAACAACAGACATTCCTTAACCACGCTATCTACTAATTAAGTTCTAAGCAGAATTTAACGTTTTTCATTTGTTGTCCCCCAAAAATTCTAAACAAAATCGAATCAGTGAATACACCAGGGTTTTTAGGCATGTTAATCCGTCACAATAATTACATTCTATGAAAGGATGGAATTATATACAAAGTGATGGAATCAACTAACCAGAACTTTCAAAAATAATTTATATTATATAACAATAAATAGTTAAAGTAGATAATCATATTATTTAACAGTTTATAGTTGAAGTAAGCTAGGTAAGTATTTTGGAAGTAATAGAAAATTAAGTAGGTAGTAATTAGTGGATTTCAACCACAAAAAATTGAAAAATAAAAACTTTTTAACAAAAAATTAAACCGACGAAAAAATCAACTGAAAAGCAAAAAAATAAAATAAACTTTCTTATTCTTAATGATAATTGAGCTCCTAAACTAATGTGCGTAACAAATTTTGAGTCGGCGCCAAACAAACTAGCAATTGAATTATGTAAAGCGTAAAATGATGGCAGGGAGATGCATAGCGGCGTTTTGATTACTTTTTCAAAGTAATATAATGATCTTCGATAATTGTTTGTTTGGCGCCGAATCAAAATTAGTTACTCACATTAGTTTGGGACTCAATTATCATTAAGACTAAGAAGGTTTATTTTATTTTTTGTTTTTCAGTTATTTTTTCGTTGGTTTAATTTTTTGTTAAAAAGTTTTAATTTAGGTAAACTATTATAATAAATTATTCCACGATGATATAAAGAATTTTTTCCAAACTGGGTTTTTATTTGGAATTTTTTTTAAATGATTCTCTTGTGTGATATTTATGACAATCAGAATTTACACTGAATGTGAGATTACAATGCTTATTATGATTTTTTGTGGGATGGATAAAAATACATATTTTCAATTTGAATAACGAGTCAATGTCAAGCAGATCCCTTGGTTTATATAATTTAGATGTTTGTTCCAAGAATGGTAATTTGAAAATGCTTTATTTTGAAGGGATTTCAATGGTTTCAATACAGATTTCGTTGCAGTACCCCAAATTGATATTAAATATTGGAGTTTTGAATAAATCAGACTGAAATAAATAATTTTCAAATATTTAAGAGAAACAAAAGACCGTATCTTATATAAAAGCCTGGGTTTTTTCTAAACTCATCTGTAATATGTTTTAACTGAAGGTTTAACCAAAATAGCGTTGTCATAGATCAGAACATTGAAATAACTCAAGTAAAAAAAAAAAAAAAAAAAAAAAAAAAAAAAAAAAAAAAAAAAAAAAAAAAAAAAAAAAAAAAAAAAAAAAAAAAAAAAAAAAAAAAAAAAAAAAAAAAAAAAAAAAAAAAAAAAAAAAAAAAAAAAAAAAAAAAAGACAAAAAAAAGACCTGGGTTTCTTAAACTCATCTGTAATAGTTTTTACCTTATGTCAAAATAGCGTTGTGCATAGATCCAGAACCATTCGAAATAACTCAAGTAACGTTTTTCCTTTGATTCCTTAGACTTTAGCGCATCTTTTGAGTGCAGGCGAACTGAGAGTCGATGTTCCATAGCATAATACCATAAGACCAATATGACAAAAATTCGATTTTTTTCAAATGCAACACCCTGCATTTTTCAAGAGCTTTTGTCGATATATAGGGTTTGTGGGGTGTCACTTTGTAAAGTTTGCGAGATTTGTTACAAAACAAGAAATTTCCATGGTTTTTTCGAAAATAAAATAATTAATAAAAAACCTTTTTAAAGACAAGCTTTTATTCAAATGTACTAAAAAGTAAAAAATAATTGCTTTGGATGTGTGACGTAGGTTATTCCGTGAGTTATAGATTCAAAAGTTTGTCGCATAAAGTTTTCAGTTCAAATACAAAAGCTTTTGAATCTACAGTGCTTCTCAAAAGTCCCCCCCCCTCTTATTTTTGGAACGATTATACATAAACAAGTGAAATTTGGAAACTGAATATTAAAGGTTGTAAACTTCCCTACTAGTGATGAAAGATGACGAAATCGTCAAAGATGACGTCACAAGGCCATTGTGACCAATAATTTTAAATGGAACCCTACGGCAAGCGACACCTCTTTTAGAAGGTATTGAAAAAACCTGTTTCGTGAAACACATACCCAATTTCCCCAGAAGGTGAATGTTTGGGCAGGTATCCTGGGAAACCACATCGTTGGGCCTCTTTTTTTAAATACTAATTTAACTGGTGAGGTTTATCTGGAGCTGTTGCAAAACGCAATAGAACCGTTAATCCTTGAAATTTTGGAAGATAATCCAGATGAATTCGGCAATTTGGAAATAACATTCTAACAGAATAGTGCTCCTCCACACTATTACGGTGCAGTAAGACGGTATTTGGATGATGAGTATTGTGGTAGATGGATTGGACGACGAGGTTCAACGGAATGGCCAGCTCGATCACCGGACCTCACACCTTTGGATTTTTTTCTGTGGGGGTACCTTAAATCGAAGGTTTACGCCACTGAACCTGACAATATTGACGTTTTAAAACAACGTATTGTTGCAGAATGTGAGTCTGTTTCCGCAGACACATTTGCAAAAGTATGAGAAGAGTTTAAAAATAGGATATTTCACTGTCAGAAAGTAAATGGAGGTCACTTCGAGCAATTTCTTTGAGTAGATACTGATTCTTAAATCTGTAATTAATATTATACTGAATGGAATTTAAATTTTAATGTTTACTGATGAGCCATTAAAACTGCCATAAACACAAACAAGATTAGTATCATTGAATAGGTTTTTTCGATACCTTTTAAAAGAGGTGTCGCTTGCCGTAGGGTTCCATTTAAAATTATTGGTCACAATGGCCTTGTGACGTCATCTTTGACGATTTCGTCATCTATCATCACTAGTAGGGAAGTTTACAACCTTTAATATTCAGTTTCAAAATTTCACTTGTTTATGTATAATCGTTCCAAAAATAAGAGGGGGGGAGGGGACTTTTGAGAAGCACTGTATAACTCACGGAATAACCTACCTCACACATCCAAAGCAATTATATTTTACTTTATAGTGCATTTGAATAAAAGCTCGACTTTAAAAAGGTTTTTTATTAATTATTTTATTTTGTGCTTTTTAGTACTTAAGTACGCCTTAATCTATTTATTTTAGTTAAAGCATTGTTATTCTGAGGCCTTTTTTCCTGGAAGTTGTGAACTATCTACTCCTTCAATGAGGAGGCCATCTAAAGATTAACTCATCCGCCATCTTCAATTCATGAATTTTAACTAAAAATCAATAATCTTCCAAATTCATAATCTCCGACCTCAAAAACCTTGACATATCAATTTTGAATCGAATCGGGCCATAATTACAAAACTCGTCCGCCATCTTGAATTTGTGAATTTTTATATCAAATTCATGATCTCCGACCCCAAAAGCCCCCACATACCAATTTTGAATAGAATCGGACCATAAACACAAAGATCATCGGCCATCTTGGAGCCGCCATTTTCATTCTATGAACTTGAAGAAAAATTCATAATCTTCGACCCTGAAAACCCCCACATACCAATTTTGAATCGAATCGCACCATAAACCTAAATCTCGTCCGCCAACTTGGAGCGCCATTTTGTTTTTTTCTCTAACAAAAATTCCATGAGCCGCCAGTTCAATTTTATGAATTTTGACAAAAAATTAATAATTTCCGTCCCCGAAAACCCCCATATACCAATTTTGAATCGAATCGTACCATAATCACAAAACTCGTCCGCCATCTTGGAGCCGCCATTTTGTTTTTTCTCTAACAAAAATTTCATAATGCATTGTTACCGGAATTATGAACACCTGCCAAATTTCAGATGTCGGCAAGTGCTCCAAAAATGGATTACAAATTTTAAAACGGAAAGAATGACAGAATGACAAACAAAGCAAGTTAAATTAAAAAAAAAAATTACTAGGCCTCTGTCGTAAAATTTGACACATCGGAAACAGTTTCCTCTTGATTCTCCTGACGATCCTGTCCTCGTAGGTGAGTAGGAAGGTGATGACAAACGTGGTGGTAACCTTACTCTACAATCTCTTTAGAAATATCTGCTCCTCCCAACCTGAAGCAGTTTCCTCTTGATTGATTATTGGCGCTATTTTTCTTGGGTTCCAGTTTTTATAGTATTCTACAAGCATCTGCTTCACACTGTCGCTTTGTTTCTCTTCCTGAAGCAGTTCTTCAATCTTTTGATCTTGGGTGTTGAAGATCGCTTCCACTTCCATAGAACAATCCAAAGCTTCACTGCAATATTCAAAGGGTGTTAATCTTGTTTTGTCTCAATCAGAGCGTGTGCGGCTAATAGTTTATCAGGTGGTTCTTTTACATGGTTGTACTATTCCAACCAGGATCTTCTTAGATTGACTAGATATTCTTACACTTTTGGTTCTGCAGTTTCACGGAACGCCCTCTACTACTAGTTTTGTTAAAATAAATTCTTCCCTGACAAATTTTACGGTTTTCTGCTCACCATCGAAGAAAATCTGCAGTCACTTATCAGATCTATCCCAAGATTATCATCTTCTATGTCTGCCACGAAAACTCTTTCAATTACTCTTAGTCTTCCGAGGGTTAATGTGATGTCAGCTTCCCTCCGTATCGGAGCATTCTCTCTAGTGACCGTTCGTAGGACGAAATTGGATGTTAGTGGTCTTACACTGTCTGGTTCTAGAATACCGTTGCGGACCAGGGAAACTGATGCACCAGTGTCTATAGTGCATATTAAGTCTCTTTGCTTCACCTTTCCTCTGATGGTCAAACTATCGGGTAGTTCTTTGGATTCTGTTGACATGGACAAACGTGGCAACCTCACCCTGCAATTTATCTGGAAATGTCCGCTCCTACCTCATCGGAAACAGTTTCCTCTGGTCGATCCTGTCCTTGTTGGTGTCCTCCAAGCTAATGACAAACGTGGTGGTAACCTCACTCTGCAATCTCTTTGGAAATGTCCGCTCCTACTACACCTGAAGCAGTTTCCTCTTGATTGATTATTGGCGGTCTTTTTCTTGGGTTCCAGTTCGTCTAGTATTCTACAAGCATCTGCTTCATACTGTCGCTTTGTTTCCCTTCCTGAAGCAGTTCTTCAATCTTTTGATCTTGAGGTGTTGAGGGTCGCTTCCACTTCCATAGAACAATCCGAAGCTTCACTGCAATATTCAAAGTGTGTTAATCTTAGTATCCTTTGTGTTTCGACATATTTCAATCTGTCAATGAATAACTGCACCGCCAACTGTTCTTTGAAATCTGAATAGCCAAGCTGGATTTCAGCACTCATGATTTCAACTGTGCCCGATATAGAATATTGCGAAAAATTTCAAAAATATTAATATTACACATTACACAAAACAAAAATCGACAGATTTATGATAGAGGGTGACCATATTTTTTAGCACATTTTCAGCAATAACTCCAGAACTATCTTACAGGAAATTTGGAAAAAAATGAAACCAAAAAAAGGGAGACTCATTATAAATGCTAATCCGATAGCATTATCATGGCCCATTGTTCGAGGTGCGAACCTCATAGAAATAGGGCTGAGGATTCCAGATACGGATTTGAAAATACGTACATTATCTCCTTTATTGCATTTTAATGCGCGAATTCAAATTTGTAGGCGTCATTTCATAGTTATGACTAATTTGATTGATTTTTAAATTAGGTTTGGATTATGTTATAATCTAATTTTCTTAAAATAATCAGGACAAGCCGTCAATTAAACATATCATCTTGTCTGAAAATTTCAGTGTATCGAGTACGTCCCTGCTAGTGGTCAGTCGAGCGCTTAGCCTCTAAGATTTATCACTCGAGTCAGTTAAAAAATCAATATTGAGATCGCCACTAAGAATAACATAGTCAAAACGATTTGTGCAATAGTTCATTATTGTAAACAATTTCTTGATAAATAACTTTAAATCGCCATTAGGTGATCTATACATATTTAAAAGACAATATTTATTTTGTTGTGATACAAACGAAATACAACAGCACTCAAAATGTAGTTCTTCATTTAATCCATTCGCGAAGGATGGAATCTTAAAATCCATGATATTCTTAACGAGAATCATCACTCCTCCATGAATCTTAATAGATCTATTGAAACAAGAAGCGATTTTGTAGCCATCAAAACAAATAGCACCAATACTGGATTCGTTCACCAAGTTTCAGACAAGCATAAAATGTCCGGATTTTTTATATTTGAGTATCAATTCAATAGGTTCGTCTTATTGGTTATCGATTGAGTGTTAACTATCATGATCCTAGTACCTATTGAAGAATCTGTTATTGCTAAATCGCCCTCTAAATTCCGGTTATTTGACGGTCCCTCTTGAATCATTTATTATATTGTTTCTACGTGTATTAGACAAACATCTAAAAAATGGTCTTGTGCCCTAGTACATTCACGAAAATCATTATAAAAATATTTCTCTCATTGTAATTTTGTTCATGAATTTTCACCTGATGTACCTCATTAGCGAAATTGCTATCAGTCGTTTCAGCTTCAAGAGGTGTTGTGTTTATGTGAATTACATTTTTATTACATTTTTGTCCATATCTTATTTTATTTGTTAATTTTATGGCTATTTGGTTTCTTGATAGTGTACATTTCTTTCCATTATTAATATTAATTACTACAGCCCTACCTTCAGAATAACTGTCCAGTCGTGCCATATAATTTTCAAGCATTTGATTTAATTTCAGTATAGAAAAAGAAAAGCGTGACTTAGAATGCAAAGGAATAGTATTTACCAAAATATTTGTGTAATGACATTGTTTCAATTTACTATTTAATAACTTAACTGAAGGGTAGCTGTTCCTCATAATATCATTTAACCCTCCTTGTATGATTACAAAATCATTCATAGTAAAATATTTCGTTAAATTAACTATATCAGATATAATATCATTCATACCAGCTCCTGGTTTGATTATAGTTTGAACATAAAATTCATTGTCAAGTCGGTTTTCTATAAATTTACCCAGATTACGTCCACCTTCATCGCACAGTACCAATATTTTATGCATCATATTTTTCTTTTTCTTGTCTTCAATGCTTCGTCTTTTTTCTCCATCATCCTCCTTTGATTTCGTAGTTATGATAATCTTACAATCTTCAGTCTTCTTTACTTCAGCTCTCAAGTCCTTTATTTCTTGGCAATAGGCCTCATTATCTTTTTCAAGTGCTTTTATTGTTTCTACCACGATTCGAGCGATGGATATCCGTAATTCTTTGGTCGTGGAAAAGTTTTCAGGAATATATATATATATATATGTATATATATATATATATATATATATATATATATATATATATATATATATATATATATACAAAATAGAGATATTGGGTGAGCAGCAATGAAAAAGTTAACTCTTTAAGGTTATCCAAGCTTTCGGAAATGTTTATTTCCATCATCAGGGAGACTACAATAGATGAAAAAAAAACAAACAATAGTAATACCTATTCAAGTGCGAAACATGCTACTTACAACTTTGTTGAGGTTGGTTTTAATGATATTTAACATATTCATCTAACATAGTGATACAAAAGAAAAAAAAGCAGATCAAGGAATAAAAAACTGAAAAAGGGTTCTCTAGATAGAAACCTTAAGAAAAATAACTTATTGATCTTTGGATTAGAAAGAATGAATAACGAAAACAATACTGAATTTATCTGCCAAGAAATTAAGAAACTACCTCAAATAAACTTAATTGAAACAGACATAAATGATATTTATTCCCTTGGCCGCTCAATAGACAGTCCCTTGAAATTAGAATTGGTGACTTATATTAAAAAACAGCAGATACTGAAAAGGTGCAAGGAAACTATAGGGTACCAATGTGTATATCGTTCACGACTTAACCGAAATGCAAAGAGAAAACAAAATATTACGAGAACACTTAAAGAGAGCCAAAGAACTTCATCTAACAAAGCGTATATAAAAGGAAGCAAGCTAATAGTTAATGATATTGAATACACAATTCAAGAACTAGAACCTCATTTAGTTTAGATCTAGTTACAAAAATTATACATTATTTATATTAATTAAGTTGGCGCAACATCACACACAAGCAGTTAATCTCAAACTGCTTCAGTGATTGCCTTGTTTAATTGCCCACTATTTGAAATATTCTGATGTTCAATTATTGGCAAATAAACATTATTATATATATAAATATAATATATATATATATATATATATATATATATATATATATATATATCAACAAATCTATTAGGTAAGTCATAACTTCTAGACAGGGTGAGTCGTTAAGTCCCCTTTTATTTTCACTATTTACAGCTGACATTGAAGACTACTTTCGAACACGCGGCTTAACAGGACTCAACATTGATGGTAAAAATGATGTATTGATGCTATCGTATGCGGATGATATAGTTTTCTCAGTGATTCCTAATAGATCTATCACAAAACAGAAAGTTCTGAAAAAATTATGCATCTGATAATAAACTCGTTATAAATTCGAGCAAAACTAAAGTTATGGTTTTTTGCAGATATATCAGTAACTATAACCTTAGATTCACTTGTAATGATCAAGCCTTGGAAGTTGTAAGAAACTTCACTTACTTAGGGACAGAATGTTCTTCATCATCCTTGTTTCTTGAAATGGCCAAAAAGGCGGTCATGAAATCCAACCAGACAATTGGATCTATCATGAACCTAATGTATCGTTCAAAAATCAATTCGTGCTCATCAGAATAAAATTATACCGAATCTTTGTGCTGTCTTAGCATTATTTTGGTATTGCTATATTGGGGCCGTTATGCTGATATAATAGAGGCGTATTCAAGTTCGTTTTTCAAACGTTTACTTTGCCCTAAAAAATACCCCGACTATATTGTGCTTTATGAAACTAACTGTATTAAATTATCATACACATTTTAAACTTCATTAACTTGGCTTAACAGGTTGAAAACTATGGAAAGCACCAGACTGTCAAAATTTACTATTCACGTCTACTTGGGTTAGAGGAAATGACACCAGATTCAATTGGTTCTCAGGATGAAAAAATACTTTATATTTGCTGACTGTGAAAACTTAGCAGCTTTTATCAATTATAACTCAAAAAGCTCACGGATGACATTCTGGTTAAATTCAAGCAAAAAGCTAATTTCGCTTGACTCAAGAGACCTTAAGTTCTTCCTACCGCTCATATACAATGAGCCACAGCCTCAGTTCTTCAAAATCCTACTTGAGTATTCCCTCAAAAATTTTTATATAACGTATTATTGCTCAAACCCAGAACCTCTAGCAAGGAGTTTTTTGATGTTTTCGCTTTCATGTTCGTATCGGATCGACACTACAGAGTTGTGTTCAATTTGTAACTTACAAGTGACCGGTCATTGCAACCATCCTATTTAATGCCTTATACTTGGGCAATGAAAAGCGATTCTGTCGGAAATCGGCAATATTGATGGTCTAGTACTTGTACTCAATACACAAAACATGTTATTGTTAGCAAACCTAGCGAAGTCCCTGATGAATGAATGACTGTGTAAATGTGGCTATTAGCTACAACGTAGAAATTTGTACAACTCTTTATTATACTTATGATCCATGTGGAATTAAGCTCGCTTATTAGCCGAGACCTTGTGAATAAAAATAAATGTATTTTTTTTAACACAATAAACTTATCTATCTATATAAGATGTATCAAAATGAGATTTGGTATAGGTAAATGTTATGTGAAGGGGAGAGTTTTCGCACATTTTTCACTTTCCGGTCACTTCCGGTTTCACCGGAAATGGCTCCGGTTTTGAATTTTTAAATGGAACACCCTGTATGTTGTAACATTTTTGGATTTCTTAGACAATTCTGGATCAGAATGTGACATTTTAAAAAGATTTTACGACCACTTCATTTTTTTAGAGTCACTTTTAATATTGCATCTAGGTGGCCATGATCGGACATAAACTAATCTGAGGACCTCAGGTGATGTCAGAAAATTACAATCGCAAAGTTTTAGTGACTAGTATGATAAATAGGAATGAGACAAGTTGGCAAAATCACATTTTCGTGTCTAGCTATTATTTTTTAAATGGCGACCATTTTTTTACAAGCACTTTCCGAAAAAAGGATTTTTTGACGAATCTAGCGATACTAATTTATTTGCGATTGGATTAAAAATTAGAACATAAATTAAATATTATAAGGAAAATACTGTATTATTTACTTTTGTCAAGTGTGCCATGGATAGCCATGATGCATAATATTTTGCAGTTATTTTTATCAAGTCTTCTTTGGAAAACAAAACACTCACTTAGGTAATTATAGTGACATAAGCTTTATGAGCAGACAGCAAAAGTGTCTTAATTTTCGTTAAATTTCAGTTTAATTTTTCTTCAGAATAATGAATTCTCAAAGTGAAAAAGTGGATGTTAATAATATTTGGAGAATGTTATAGACATTCGAGGAATGCTGCTGAGTTGTATGCTCAGAGATATCCCAATCGGCAACATCAAGCCCATCAGTATTTTCCGTATGTTGAGAATCGTTTTAGGCAAGAAGGAAATCAAGAGGCGGAACAGAGGTTTATCATAAATGAAGAGAATGAGATTAACGTTCTTGTTATGGTTGAGGTTGATAAAACGGTTTCTTTAAGAGAAATTAGTCAAGAAGTGCAGATCAGCAAGAAAAATACTGAAAAAGCACGGATATCGAGCATTTAAATATCAGTTACATCAACATTTGTAGGCTGACGATGGCGATAGACGGGTAATGTTTTGTGATTGGCTGCCTCAAAATCATAGAGTTAACTCAAATTTTATCAACTGTATTCTATTTTCCGACAAATCACGATTTACAAATAATGGTACGTTCAATAAGCAAAATACTCTGTACTGGCCCCAACAAAATCAACATGCAATGAGAGAGGGCGATTTTCAAGAAGGTTTGGCGTCAATGTCTGGGCTGGTATCGTTGGAAACAGAATAATTGTGCCCATATTGTTTCAAGGTCAGAGTTAACAGGGGTTAGGTACCTAGGTTTTCTTCAAAATGAGATCGAGGATCATCTTAATAATCTACCTTAAGCAGTTTTACGGCGAATTTACTTCCAACAAGATGGAGCATCCCCTCATAATACCAGAGAAGTTCTTAATTACTCAATAGATCATTTTAATAATCAAGTTATTGCAACTAGTACGGTGGCCTGCCCGCTCACCGGATCTCACTGTGCTATATTTCTTTATTTGGGATTATGTTAAAAAAAAGGTTTACCATGCAACAGCCCCAGCCACTCTTGAAATCTTAGAAGAAATAATTCTACGGGCATATAGAAGTATAAACGCCTCAAATGTTACGAAACGTCTTGAGAGAAACAATTGAACGAGCTTAAATATGTCTTGAAGAAGGAGGAATGCACTTTGAAAATGTACTACAGTGAAAGTAAATAAATGATTATCCATGGCACACTTGACAAAAGTAAATAAATTATTATCCAGTATTTTCCTTAGTAATATTTAATATATGTTCTTATTTTTAATCTAATCACAAATAAATTAGTATCGTTAGATTCGTCAAAAAATCAATTTTTCTGAAAGTGCTTGTCAAAAAATGGTCGCCATTTGAAAAATAATAATTGAACACGAACATTTTATTTTGCCAACTTGTCTTATTCCTAACTATCATAATATTCATTAAAACTTTGTGATTGTAATTTTCTGACATCACCTGAGGGCCTGAGATTAGTTTACGTCCGATCATGGCAACCTAGATGCAATATTAAAAGTGACTCTAAAAAATGAAGTAGGCGTAAAAACTTTTCAAAATGTCACATTCTGATCCAGAATCGTCTCAGAAATCCAAAAATGTGACAATATACCGGACCTGGTTCCTGATTGTATTCCTGAAATTTTGCAGAAACTTTCTGATTGGAGATCTATGTCATTTGATTTAATTTTTGTAATGATGAATCAACAAAAAATATTTAGTCCATTAATTAACGAAAAAACTATTGAAATCGAGGACACGTCACAGATAAGCAACTTATTATCTTTATTGTATATTTACTAACAGGCTTAAAATTCTGTTATCATTCAAGAAATATTTCATTTTTATCATAGAAGTAGCATTTACTGTTCACACATTTCATACTTTTTAAATACTCCATATACCTAGTTAGAAGCTATTTACTTATTTCAAATCAACTTCAACGTCCAAAAATATTAGAAAACGAATAATAGTTTAGATAAAGTTCAACCACAACCATAATTTCACTCTTATCAATGTAGAACATTTGACTTGAAGCAAGCAATATACATATTCAATTTTCATGTACTTTTGGATACGTTAAAAGGAATTATTTCTACAGGATGATTCGCTGGAGCTGGGTTGTTGGGAAATATTATTGACCTTGATATTTTTTTTACGTAATTCTTTTTGGTATGTGGAAATGTACCGGATAGCTCAAATAATACTCGAATATACAGGGTGGGGCACCCGATACCACACGGTCCCTGTAAACCAAACAATTAATTTTTTCGGGAATTTCTCCATTTCATTATATGTATATTGATTGAGGCTGCAAAAGGAAATTATTTTGGAGTATACAGAGTGGGACATATCAAAGTTGTGTTTTTTTAAATGGAACACCCTGTATTTCGTTACACTTTAATGCCGAAAAATATGGATTCATAAGGACATGTACCTAACTATAAACTGTTCTCAGTTATGATTTTTATGAAAATGCTAGGTACAATTGGAAACTAAATAACATCGAAATGTATAGAAATCATCCCTTCGAATTCTGACCAAGCATAAAAGAGGTTTTGGGCTATTGATTTCGATAAAACCCATTTCTCAATATTATACAGAATGTTCAAAAATCATTGTAGCTTTTTTATAATTTCGGACAAAGATAACTTTGTTATTTCAAATAGAACACCCTGTATTTTTTTGGTCTGAACAATATAAAATTCAATTATCTTTCATTTCATATTGGGGTTCCCTATACCTAACTTAAATAGTTTTTCAGATATTGGCTTTTTCAAATAGTAGTTCTTATTTCAATGCATTCTTTGAAACGACATTTATTCAACTTGTTGAAAGAATTCTTATTGACAGTTATTGTGTTTTAATTTATTCAAAACATTCACTGAATTATTAGCGTCGAAAATGAAAACTTATCCCATTCAAGAGCGGATAGATATGATTTTAGCGATTGGTGAGTGTTTGAGAATTGCCTTTTGGCGTCGAGGGTATGCCCAAAAATATCCAGACCGGAATCATCCAAACAAGTTGGTTTTCAAACGATTGCTACATTAATTTCATAGGACTGGAAGTGTAGCTTATGAAAAGGCAAATAGACCAAAACCTATAATTGAGAAAATGAATTTCTTATTATGGGTCAATCATAGAAAACCCTCATACGAGTCAACGTAAGATCGAAAGATACAGGGATAAGCAGGACGGAGGCATTTCTGGGGTAATAAAAAAATACAAATTTCACCTGTACCGTATTCAGATGCACCAGGAATTATATGAAATAGACTTCCATCGACGAATCGAGTTTTGTCTATGGGTTCTGGACAAGTTTAGTGAGGATGAACATTTTTTGGATTCCATTTTATTTTCGATGAATCTTCTTTTCATAACAATGGCTTAGTGAACAGACACAACTTTCATTATTATAGTGATGTGAATCCTCATTTTTTCCGCACTCTGGATCACCAGAATAGATGGTCTGTTAAAGTGTGGGGAGGAATTATAGGTACACAAGTTATAGGACCATACTTTTTAGATGGAAACTTGAATGGTCAAATTTTTTTACAATTTTTACGAGATGATCTGCTTGAGCTTCTGGAGAATGTGCCGCTAAATATCAGACAACGGATGTGGTTACAATTGGATAGAGCTCCGGCACAGACAGACAGTTTTTGAATATGTGCTTTCCGAATAAATTGATTGGACGGGGGGGAACACAAAATTGGCCAGCGAGATCACCAGATTTGACTTGCCTCGATTTTTTCCTATGGGGATACTTAAAGAATGAGGTTTACGACACTCCTCCAACCACACTGGAAAATATGAAGGAGAGAATAAGGGCTGCTTTTCGAAGAGTGACGCCTCAAATGTTATTAAATGTTAAGAAGTCTTTCATAGAGAGAGTGGCTCTTTGTATTCAACAGGATGGTCGTCATTTCGAGCACCTACTTTGAATTAAATACATTTGTGTTTCATATTTTGTTGTTGTTCCAGTTGAATAATAAAAAAAATTTGTATAGTCTGTTTAATGAACTACTGTCAGAATATGAATGTAAATGATAACTTCATTTTAGTGAACAGTAAATATTTTCGATGAAGTGAAGCATAACAACTGTAATGAGAATTCTGTGAGCAAACAAATAATGTCGTTTCAAAGCTATCTTGATTCAAAGAATGCATTGAAATAAGAACTACTATTTGAAAAAGCCAATACCTGAAAACCTATTTAGGTCAGGTAAAAGGAACCCAATATGAAATGGAAGAATTGAATTTTATATTGTTCAGACCAAAAAAATACAGGGTGTTCTATTTGAAATAACAAAGTTATCTTTGTCCAAAATTATAAAAAAGTGACAATGATTTTTGAACATTCTGTATAATATTGAGAAACGGGTTTTATCGAAATCAATAGCCCAAAACCTCTTTTATGCTTGGTCAGAATTCGAAGGGATGATTTCTATACATTTTGATGTTATTTATTTTCCAATTGTACTGGGACCGTGTCGTATGGGGTGCCCCACCCTGTATAGTATGTATATTCATTCTTAGTTGGATGAGGATGGAGTTTATCATCCACCCCTGATATAACTTATTAGGATTTGAGCTTTGATCGAAAATGCCGACCATAGGCGGAGATTTATTCTTTTACTTCAAAAGTGACTTTGCCTATTTTTATTTAAAAACAAATTTCAGTAAACTATCTGGAAAAGGAGATTATTAAAGGATTTAGAAGGTATTTTCACTAATAACATTTTTTGGTAGGTCAATTGGATGATAATAAGTTAAAGTTAATAATTATATTTGATTGACTCTAAGCAAAAATTTTGATATTCGGATAATTTCTTGGTAATTGAGTTCAAGGTGGGCACTACTCTACCGGCCTCATCAACTTTTTTAAATTTTTGATCTTTTCGTTTTCTTTCCAGAGAATGATCTACGGCATATGTTTTCTCAAGATTCCTTTGGTGTTGATGAACAATTAGATTTCGCCTGCCTGAGTCTGTTCGAACATTTGTATAATTGTTTGGATCTGCAGGAAAATTTAGGATTTCCGCTTCTCCATTTTGTATGAAAAATAAAATTTGGAATTCGAGAAAACTCTTCCAGATGTGGAGTTAATTAATTTTATTTCTTATTGAAGTTTTCTACCGAAGCAAATGTCTTACATTGGGAATTTTTCCCAATTCCAACTAAATTTTCTTCAAATACAAAGCCATACCGCAGTTTCACATTCACGAATGAATCATGAAACAGTTGCTGATTGCTACTGAAGTGCGCTGAAATGGTTTCGAGGCATGGCTTCATATTTAGAAGATCTTTCCGTTAAGTAGAAACCCCCTTTCTATGAATTGTGTAAACTTCCCAACTTAAGTGAAAATTTGCTTCAGTTCAAAAACAAAATGGGATCCTTTTGCAACCCAACACATTTGTGATTTCCACATCTGAGAAACCTTTTTCTGAATTAAAATTTCATTTGTCACAGAAAATCGAATTATAGAAAAAAAAAATCTCAAATTAATTAAAATTGCTTGTACAACTTTTGCTTAGTTTCAAATATGAGAATATTATATTTTTCTTTTTGCACTGATTGTTCATGTGAATCACTGATTTGGAATAGTTCGGATTTATAAAAAAATGGCTTCGATAAACACTCCGCGGTCACTTTGGATTTTTCCATTTTGTCAATGTACCATTTGTCATTATTTAACATAAAAAAAAAGTTTTGTTACATCTTAGAAAATGTACGAGATATCATTCGAAAATCACATCAAATTAGCAGGCAAAAGACTCTGAAACAAATTCAACAAATAATAATTATTTAAATTAATCTAAGCAAGTATTCTGACTTTTTGTTTAATATTGATCACCAAACTTTCTAGAAGGTCGAGTTTACAAGTTTCTTTTTTATATATAATATTTCAAACTCCTTAACAAAATCTACCTGCTATTTTGAACCTATGTGGCCCATTAAATAATAAATGGCTAGTATTAAACACTTTCATTGGTTGTACAAATTTAAAGCAGATTTGCTTGAGCCAGAAATTTTATGTGGGTGCTACTTTCGGCTACTGCACAAAATTTTTCATGTTGTTATTCACCATACATGACTGCCTTTGCCCAGACACACACCACACCACTGTTCTACTAATAGATTCTATTATCTATACCCCAAACCCGATAAAGTATAATCTGTAGTGGTTTACGGTAATTTATGCTATAAGCGTTCAGCGAAGTTATCGACTGGTTTTTATGCGGGAATAGTTTTTACTTAATTTGATCTACTATATACTTTATACGGGGAATGATATTTATTTATTTTTCCGGTTTCCTTCATAATTCAACATTATAATATGTACGATTTCGAACGAGAACCCCATATTTTGAGTCGATATAGTCAATTGAGAATGGATATACTATATAGAGATGGACATGAGATTATGACAGCATCCCAAGTTTCTAATGCACGGCCTATGTAAATAACCTAGTATATTGCCTTTGATTCACTATGTAACATGATTCACTGTTATTCTCTTTACCCTTTTGAATTTCGGCGAAAATTAAATTATAGTTTGAAAAACTAAAAAACACGCTTATAAAGCAATAAGGACTAAAATATTGAAAATAATAAGAACAAAGTCATTGACCAAAAAATTTTCTCTTATGTAAAAAAAGCGTGAGGTGCTCGATATCAGTTATCTTAATATAATTGTGAAAAGTAAGTAAAGAGCACCTCACGTGACATATTTCTTATTATTTTCAACATTTTAGTCCTTATTGCTTTATAAGCGTGTTTTTTGGTTTTTTCAAACTATAATATTATTTTTAACTTTTTAGTCCATATTGCTACAAAAGACTACGAGAGAAAAACTCTTCGATTGATTTCTCCACACGAGATAAAAACTATAATTTTGGCGAATGTGTTTCGCCATATTTTGAAATATAAATTATGCTGTGAAAAACTAGTGCATTTGCCATATCTTTGAATTTTTTTTTCTGACTATCTAGGTGAGAATACCAGGTCATAGCTATGAAATTATTGTATTGTCATCGGTTCTCAATATGTGGGCAAAATTTCAAATACTTCGGACATCTGGAAGTGGGTGAAAATTAATTTCAAAGATTCCATTACCTACATTCATACATACATACAGGTGAAGCTAATAAAGCGTGTATAAAAATTGATAATGCGCATCCCAAAAATACCCAGATATCGATTTCTTAGAATCAGACCATAAATCATAAAATGTGTCTGCAATCTAAAATATTACCTAGTTAATTTTTTTTAAATAGAATGCATGATTCATAAAACTCGCCAGCAATCATAGAGCCGCCCTATTGAATATCCATTATACAATAGTTAATATGTGGTCACGTGAACCATTCTCAACAATTAAATTCAACGAGAAATTTCAAAACCGACGAAAAATTAAGTTTCCACGGTCGCGTGGACCACGTATACATGTTAAATTTCAAATCGGTTGGATAATTTGGAGCGAATGAAATATGATTTCAGTAACAATGAATCCGCCATCTTGATTTTTACATACAACTTTTAAATGTATTGTTTGGCGAACCATGTTTTTTTGAAGTAATTTAATGATGTTCGTTGATTGTTTGTTTGGCGCCAAAATTAGTTACTTACATTAGTTTAGGAGCATAGTTACTGAGAATAAGAAGGTTTATTTTATTTTTTACTTTTCAGTTCCGTATTTCGTCGGTTTAATTTTTTGTTAAAAAGTTTTTATTTTTCAATTTTTTATGGCTAAAATATACTAATTACTACCTACTTGTTTTTTGATTACTTCCAAAATACTTACTTACCCACCTTACTTCAACTATTACCAGTTAAATAATATGATTATCTACTTTTACTATTTGTTGCAATATAAATTATTTTTGTTGTTCTGGTTAGTTTATTTCATTACTTTGTATATCATTCCATCCTCTCATAGAATATAATGGTTTTGACGGATGTGGAACAGAAATAATGTCAGTAGCGATCTGTCATTGTCAACTACGTATGTGTGTGCCAATGTTCATAAGTGAAAAATCAATTATCCCCTATTTTTCTACCCGTAAGGGTATATAATTCCACTCGAAATCTAAATATAAGGTATACCCTATCTATTAAAAAAAGAATCATCCAAATCGAAGAACCCAGTACAAAGTTATGCCTGATAGAATCGGTTAACGGACCAGAATTCAGAGAGTGAGTGATCAATATCCTTCATGTTGCTACCCTTAGGGGTGGATTTCATCTTTTAAATTCAAATGGGACCACCTTCGAAGTACACCCTATCCACTGAAAAAAGAATTATCGGAATCGGACGCCTCAGTAAAAAGTTATGCGTGATCATACATAAAAAAAATGATGGAAAAAAAATATACGGGTCGACTAGAGAACCTCTCCTTTTTGGTTTCGTCGGTTAAAAAATTAATAGGATCAGCTGAACACTTGAAAGAATGTAATTTTGTTGGAAAATAATTTTTTCATTGAATTTTGATAATGGTTATTAGGTAATTTGTTTGGAACCACCGATTTTATTAAAAACCTAATAAATATTCACAGAATGACTCAATATTCTGATTGCTTCCTGCAGCATATTTTATATGTGTACTCAATAATATCACGCAGATTGTATAAAAGTTGATTATTTTGTCTATTATAAATTTCTGATTTTAACAAAATATGAGAAATCAAGTAAAAATTGTATGTTTTTTATTATATAATTTCATATTTTTTTTAAAGGATTTTAAATTTAAAAAAAAAAATTTTTTATAAAATATTCATAAACAAATGAATAAGTTAATATTTTTCAAAAATTTTTTCTTGCATTATTGCTAGTTTTTTTCCTATTTTTTATTGTTTATAATGTTTTTTTTTTTTTTTTTATTATTTAAATGATATATTAAGAATGTTTTTTCTTTAAAATCAATTGGTTATCCTCCATCTAATAAGAAAACATTGGTTTTATTAATAATGTAATTGTTTATTCACTTAACAATATGTTATAAACAAACTTTGATTGGCATTATTATATTTTTTTTAATGGAACAAAAAATAACAAAAACAACCATATACGACAAACTGTGAAAAAAATTTTTTTATTTTTAGAAAATTCTATAAAAATTACAAACAAATTTATTTGAACATTTTGCCGTATATGGTTGTTTTTGTTATTTTTTGTACCATTGCCAAGGTTTGTTTAATTGCTAAGTAAATACCCAATTACAGTATTCATGAAAAAAATTAAAGAAACTATTATAAACAATTAAAAAAAAATATTTTTTTTTCAATCACAATAAACTCTTAGCAAAAAAAACAATTTTTGAAAAATATTAAACTTTTCCATATTTTCCAAATTACTTAGTACACATGTAAAATGTGCTCCTAGAAGCAAAAAAAAGCATCATTCTGCGAACAATTCGATTTATAATAAAATCGGCGGTTCCAAAAAAATTACTTAATTAACAATAGCCTCGCATTATCAAAATTCAATGAATTTTTTTTTTCTAATGGAATTACATTCTTTCAAGTATTCAGATGATATTTAATTCTTTGATGTTTTTATATTCATATTATAAATAAAATAGTATACATTTTTTATGTGCATTGCTCTCTCGAGGGTGCTGTACTCCTGCATTAACGCCCAAGTAGAGCCCTATTTTCAATTAAAATTATAAATAATAGAGTTCCCCTTTATGGACCTGTTTTTTATTTTCTCTATCATCAATAGTTTTTGTGCTATTGCCAAAAAACTAAGTCCGTTTTATAAATTTTTTAAATAGCAAATTCCCGTCGGCGAAAAAAATCGAAAAAGATTTGAGTAGAGATTGGAGAGTAGTAGCCATTCCATCAATTTAAAAAAAAACTGTTTCTTCGGGGGAGGGGGTAAGTACCCCCATTACGCCCCCTAAATACGCGCTTGATTAATAGCGAAATATTTTTCAAATCGAAGTGATTTTTCTTGATGCGTATAATTTTTTTTACTGACACTAGCATGCATTTATACAAAGTATTATTGAGATTAGAGCAGGTATACGCTGTCCCTCGTTTTGGTGTTACGAAAATCGCTATTTCTTAATTTTCGTATACCCATAACATTGAAAAATCTCCAGGCATTTATTTTATTCATCTAGGCGAATTCATAAGTTAATAACTAATATTTTTTTTGAAAATTCCAAATTCACGAGATTAACCAATTTAAATGTCTTCATTTCAGCATCTGCTTATCTCATATTTTGTTCGGAATATTGAATAAATCCCAAGGGTTATTACCAGATTACCAATCATTAATTGCTTTCCTTGTAGGACAAATTATCTATTGAGTATTTCTTAACGAGTACTCGATGGATCACCAATTTTATAAATTATGCAAATTATTAACTGATACTTAGGCTTTTAATGAGTTTTCTAAGTGCATATAAAATTGGACAATTTTGGAAGACAGGGAAGCCGAACGAAGAGGCAGATGTCTGCGGAAGTTTTTTTCGATGAGACAATGGCAGTTCGAGTTTCACAAGAACGATTTTTGGCCAAATAAAACATAGTTTTTAATAAAATCGGTGGTTCCAAAAAAATTACTTAATAAACAATAGCCTCACATTATCAAAATTCAATGAAAAAATTATTCTTTCAAGTGTTCAGATGATACTATTATTTTTTTGAATTTTCTTTTTTTTTTTTTTCTAAATCTTGTGACGCGAACCACAACAACGTTAAGAAAAATGAAAATATTTATGGTCTCGTTGAAAAAAACGGATCGGTCTAGTTCACACACTCCGTACATATAAAAAAGTAACTTCTTTGTAATATTAGTGTGGATAATATATATTATTCTGTACTTACACATGTTCGCAGCTCAGCTTGTATGTATTTTCTATGACCCCCTCTTCGTTTTCATTAACCAACAGTTTATTTCCACATACAGCACAACTGAAGGGTCTAAACTTCTGGTACTGATACCTTGCGGCGAATAATACTAAAACAAAAACAAATTTAGTAAATACATCAATGCGTTCGAACTGATGATCACCCCAATGTGTGCTGCCATTTTGTCTGCACAAATCTCGGAGATATCTCTTCCTAATACTCCATAGTACAGACCGTAGAATATGAACAACAATCCACAGTCCATCCAATTGTTGGCTTTTGCATTAAACACTAAATTCAGTCCAAAAAAAGTTGCCATCATGATAAAATAACCTATGAGACCAAGAATATAACTTAGCTTATAAAGTAACAGGAACCATTTGTAGACTAATCTAAAAAATAGTTGAGAAATGTTCATTAGAATAGTATAACTATTCCCATCAGAATGTTTGAAAAGACTCTTCCCCAACTTTCAAATGGATGCCATGAAGAAATATGCTGGTGTTTTTTCTGACGAGATAAACTCTAGAATATTTAGCCACCATATTACAGCTGGTTAAAAAATAATCAGGAACAATTTGAATTCAACTGTGAATTCTCAAATACTTGGGGTATTTTATATAACTTATCCAAATCACACCGAAGGGCATACCACTTTCCTTATGGCAATTGGTCCGTGATAGATTCAGCTCAGAGTTGCATTTATTGTACTTCAGCAAAAAATAATCCATTCCATTCTGAAATCCAACCTATGAAAAGCTGGGAGTCATCGAATATACCCAAAATACAAACGTTTTAAACGTTTTCGACATGAATATTTTCATGAAAGGGAAGAATATCGAGGGGACTGTTAAAAACAAAATGGAAAAAATGTAATGGACATAACCGTTGATTTGTCGTTTACTACCAAGTGTTGTTCATCCTTGCACTTCTTCACCGTACTGATGAGGGCCGAAAGCCTGAAACACGTGTCTACGGTTAACACTTTCCTTTGAAGGCTATGCCCATTAAATTTTTTCCATTTACCAATATTTTCATTAAGATGTGTAAACCGTGATGAAGTTATAGAGAGTGATTATTTTTGGTAGATATTCATAAGGTATATTTTAATGACTGACACTTGAATGTTTCATAAGAAGAAATTATCAGAATATCCTATTAAAAATAAAATATATTGTTACGAAAACGAGTACAGTACACAACTGCATGTTTTTTCATGTCAAGTCGACGCGAGGTGAGATTGCAAGGGTTCAACGTGGCTGACGCCACGGCGGGCTCTCCGGAAAATAAATAATTTAGTATTTTAACAAATAGATAAAAAAAATATTTGAAAAAAATTCGTAGATACCCAGAGTACAAAGTATGTGCTGAATCGCGAAGAATTGAAAATGGTAGGGTGTCGTCAACAAAAGAATAATGGATACTTCCTTAATCATCTGAACACTTGAAAGAATGAAATTTCGTTGCAAAATAATTTTTCATTGAATTTTGATAATAATTAACAATAGCCTCAGTTAATTATGCAGTTTTTTCCTCGGTTTTTTTGGAACCGCCGATTTTATTAAAAACAGAATAATTGTTTAGTGAATGACACCATAATTTTTTTGCTTCCTGGAGCACATTTTGCATGTTTTCTCAAATATATCACGCTATAAAATTGTTTAGAAGTTGAGTATTTTGTTAATTATTAATTTCTAAAGTTAACAAAATATGAGAAATCGAGTAAATATTGTCAAAAAAAAATTATTGATATTTTATATGATTACAGTTTTATGTTGAAAAGGTTTTTGAAAAAAACAAAATTACGCTATTTGTTTATAAAATATTTATAAACAAATGGCCAAATTGAATATTTTTCCAAAATTGTTTTTTTGCATTAGGTTGTTATGATTAAAAAATATATATAATTTTTCTTAAAAATAATTATTTGTTTATATTTTTTTTAAATATTTTTTATTTTTCAAAATTCATAATTACTTATTCTCTACCTAATAAGAAACATTTTTATTTTTTTATAAATAATGTAATTATTTATTTAGTTAACAATTGTTATAAACAACCATATACGACAAACTGTTTTTTTTCCCAGAAAATTCTTGGGAAATTACAAACAAAATTCAACAGTTTGTCGTATATGGTTGTTTTTGTTATTTTTTGTACCTTTGTTAGCTGTAACTAATTGTTAGCTGAATAAACAATTACATTATTAATTAAAAAAACTCTTATTAGGTAGAGAATAACTAATTATAAATTTAAAAAAAAAATCTCAATAAATCACTCAAATAATAAAAAAATATTATAAACAATAAAAAAAATTCAAGAAATTATCCTTTTTTTAATCATAATAAACTATTAGCAACCTAATGCAAAAAAAAACAATTTTTGAAAAATATTCAACTTATTCGTTTGTTTATAAACATTTTATAAACAAATAGCGTAATTTTATTTTTTTAAAACGTTGCGAAATGCCTTTCGTCACACATAAAACAGATAATTATATAAAATAGTTGAACTTGTTTCTGTTATATCGTCGAAGAGCCCTGTATCGAACTCGCCAAGTACGTTTTTTTTTCCTCCGTTTTTTGAACACTACTTAAACTGACAACAGTTGTCATTTGATGTTTCTTTATTTTTCGGCTTTTTTTATCATAAAATGAAAAAATGAATAACATATCAGCTATTTCTTCCCGTGTTTGACTGTTTAAAATTTTCGATTGAATATTTTTATTGTACACTAATTTTTCGCAGACTGTACCTACTAAATCAATGAAACATTTGCCTCGTTCCTTCAAATATTTCAAATCTCTTTCACGAGAAGGTACTGCTGACAGATAAAAATATCTCATAAATTTAAACACAGACGGAAGTGGACTCATGAAATGTCAACAAGCACACAGAACCCTAATTCAAATCCCTTTTAAAATACGCCAATGTTCAACATTTTCATAAATTTATCACATTCCATTTTATTGAAAAATGACGGCATGCGTGTCAGAAAATGTGTCAAAATATTAGGGCTACGTTCGAAAACTCGATGGTTTTTGGAAGTCTTCCCGATGGAATGATTTTTTTTTTTCGCTGAAGTACAATATATGCCATAAAGTGTAATTTCCTTTAAGTAGATTCATTCGTCGTAAAAGTCAAGGGAGGAAGGGCCTTTAAGGACAAATATATTATCTTAAGTTACACATTACAAAAAATATCTCCACATCGAATGTATTAGATCACCATGTTATAATTGTATTTATCCTCTTTGTAAATTACAGATGTACATAAACAAGTTTGTTGATTTGATGACAAAATCTCTAGAAAAACTTTTTATCATAAATATCAATTGTTGATGGACATTTTTTTTCAAGCAGTGTAAACGAATTCGAAACTATGTATACGAAAAAGAACGGCCAGGAAGTTGATTTCCTACAAAAAATTGTTATTATTCTCCAAAAATATGAGCGATGGTTCATTCAATACGGGAATGACTATACAAGAAAAATGTTTTCAGGGTTCAATCCGCTATTAAAAATTGCGATTATTATAAACAAATTCGGGAAAAAGAGAGGTCTCAGATTTATGCCAATAACTCAAAACTATAAGCCGTAGAAAATAAAAAATCTTGAAGTAGGGGAAACTTCCGATAAAAAAGTTCCGTCTCTCAATTATTTAAATGTGTCGTGGATAGCGACCAATGTAAACATTTCTTTGTACTATTTAATATGAATTATTTCTTTTAAATATGGTATTATGTAGGCCCTTCCGTCAGAAAAAAAAACATACATTTTCCAACAAATCAGTCGATTGTTAATTAGTATTTTTTTGGAGTAATTTTAAGAATAACTGCATAGTTGTTTAAATATAGCAGTTATAAAAATTTCAACTTGTGAAGGCCTTTCACAAGTGTACTTTATAAGATTATATCCTCAAATTATTGTTAGTTTTTATATTCTGTTAGTTATAAATTTTTTAAATTTAACAAAAAATGAAAATCCATTTTCCCCGAAACTATATAGATATGGCTGTTTTTCTATCAGAGAAATGCATTGAAACTTATTTATTTTAAATTGTTTAATCTATCTGTTTATAAATGTTTTATAAACAAAAAGATTAGTTGTCTATTTTTTATTTTGTTTTGTATCTAGAGCTTATGATTTAAAAATATCTTTTTTCAATTGTTTTTTTATTTTTTCAGTTGTTTAAACAATATATTAAAAAATATGTTTTCTTTAAAATTCATCATTTGCAATTCTTTATATTATGAGCATTCAAGACAATTTTATAAAACACTAATGGATCTGCCAGATTAATTTTTGATCATATTTGTAGCTATCATAGTTCGATATAGGCATTTGTTTATAAACAAAATAAGTTTTTCATAACTTGTATTGTTTATAACTCGTAAACTATTGAAGATACGGCTATCCACGTTCAATAAAATTTTGTTGGCTTTATAAACTTTAATATTATTACTCGGCCAAGTCTGTAATCGTAATTTGGTATTTTCGCAGCCTGTACCTAAAAAACTATCTGGCATAATGATTGTTTTGTTTATTTTATGTGTTCAATGTATTTTCAACTATTTATTAACAACCCATCCTTGCATCTACTTGTTTAAACAATACATGCATTAAAAGTAAAAAATTGAGCATTTTTCGATTTATATTTTGACTTGCTTTTGTCTCGGCAAAGAACAGCACTTGTATATTTAGAAATATTTCTATCTAAAATTAGAAAAAACTCAATAGTACATGCAATAAAGGACAAACAACCCAATATAAATAGCGAATGTTGAATAAGTCAGTATGGAAAGATTCAACACTGGAGACATGTATTGTTTAAACAAAAGTAGCTGCAAGAATGGACGAATTGTTAATGAATAGTTGAAAAAAACTGAACAAATTAAATAAAGTTATATGTTATAGTTTTTTTAGATATAGTTAGGTACAGGCTGTTTGAAAAGTTACAGATGTTCATAACTCAACAAACTCAAAAATTCAAAATCCTATAAAAAAGAGAAAAAAAAAGTTTTTTTTTATAGTTAGTGTAATTTTTTTTTATAAAAAAATATAAACAGGTTCGGTGTATAAACAATTGTTTATAACAAATTGTTTAAGTATACAATAATCAAATAAAAAATCTATCCTATAGAGAATTGCAAATAATGGATTTTAAAGAAGAAAAGATTTCTTAATATATTGTTTATACAACTGAAAAACTATAAGGAATATGAAAAATAAGAATTTTTCAAATCATTATATGCTCCAAAGAGTTAAATCAAAATTATTTAATTTACCCATTTGTTTTCTTCAAGTTTTGTGACCTGATTACAGTAAATTGTAAATTTTGTTGGGGAAATGTCAAGAAGATATCATTGATTTAAGAAGAAGCGAGGAATGTCTTTCCAAATTCTGGTTGTCAGTTTCATTTAAGAACAATCTGTACTCCTAATAAGATTATGAAAAGGAAAGAAACAAACGAATCTCCAGTTGATATATATGTAAATGTCCTTCTTAATTTAAATTTTTTATTATTTCTTCGACAAGGAAACCTAGTGTCAGGGCCCTTTCATACATGTGTATGTAGGTATATTCATTCATGTTAAAAAGGGAAACATTCTCAATTGAATATTGATAGAAAGATTTTTCTGTGAATTGGAAAATCCAGATTAAAATGAAGTTATTTTTTGTGAATGTCTAACAGAAAACAACTACTTCCCCGGCTAAAGCCACGCTGGACATTGAACTACATCTGATAGATATTCTGAAAAGGCCTAACTCAAAAGAAAAAATCTGAAATTGAAAATTTGCATTTTCATTCAGATAGCTATTTGATTTTCTATTCCAGTCTTAATTAAGAACTCATTCAATTGAGAATGTTTCCCTTTTCAACATGAATACCCCACAAGAGGTTATCTTGACGATGGAAGATAGTGACTAAAGTTTATCTTTCAGTCGCAGATGATTCCACATCTGATTTTATGAACATCATGTTTATATTTTCAACAAATCTATTCATTCATATTTTACAATATGTGTTTTTTATTTTTACTTTTTGTCACTGTATATGTATGTTATTTTGTTAACACCATTTTAATCGGTCAACATTTTTTATTTTTATATAATTTATACTCCCATTTTAATTGTAGTGCCCAGAAGATGACTTTATAAAAGTCGAAACGTCGGCAAATAATCAATAGTGGTTTCAGTTAGTTGACATTACCCCCACAAAATTTACAATTTACCCATTTGTTTCTAAAAAAATTATAAACAAATAGATAAAAAAATTAAAATATGTTTCAATACCTTTCTCTGATATGAAAACAGTCATATCTACATTATAGCCCGGGAAAAATATTATCATTATTAATTTTTTTTAAATTAAAAATTTATAACTAACAGAATGAAACAACCATGCCGATATTAATAAAATCTGAGACTCTAAAAAAAGTACTTAATTAATAATTGGCTCGTTTGTGGAAAAATGGATAAAAATGTTTTCCCACTTAATTGTATTCCATCAAGTAAATAGATAATACCATATTCATTTAAAAAAAAAAATATTAAGATAGAGTTCAGAAGAGTTTTTTAACGGAAATTTACGGCTTATAATTTTTGAGTTAACTACAAAAAACTGAGGATTCTTTTTTTATTAATTTGTTTACATCGGATTATATCCTGAAAACGTCTTTCTCGTATGGTCATTCCAAATCGAATGAGCCATCGCTCATATTTAGTTTTTTTTTTGTAGGAAATGACTAAATGAGAGATTCTGAAATGAGTCTTTATTCGATTTTCTGAAATGGCAACATGAGGTTACTCAACCTCTTGCTATGATATGTATGTATCGTGCAAAATATTTTCCATTAGAATGTAATTCTAAAGTAATAGTCTGGTCAACATTATTTTTCTATGGAAACGAAAAATTATGAGTGAGCTGTCATTCGATACGTAATACCCAATTATTCTTATTGAGACAGCTGAAAAAAGTATTGAGCATTCCAATATTAATAACTTCCTACCGTTCTCTCTTTCACTCGAACCTTAACTATGGTACTATTCTCTGGGGCAACTCAACACACTCAATTAGAGTATTCAGACTCCAAAAAAGGCGCTAAGGATCATAGATGGTGCAACCTTCCATGCCCACTGTCAGCCACTATTCAAGAAATTCAGAATTTTACCAATCCCTTGTGTCTATATCTATCAAACTCTACTAGAGATTTTTACTAATATAACTCTGTACTCAACAAATGCTGATGTCCACAACCATGCTACAAGATCATCGAATGAACTCAGAACTCCCAAATTCAGATTGTCCGTCACAGAGCAAAATTCTACAAATATCAGAATTTTCAATAAATTACCAGCATCTGTAAAATCATTAAATTTCAGCCAATTCAAGAAATGCGTAAAGAACCATTTACTATTATATTGTTTTTACTCAATAGAGGAATTCCTATCATTTAACCATGAATGCATGATACTCACCCCAACTACATAACCAATCGCAATAAAAATATTTATAATAAACATTCTAAAACAACAAAACCCTCCTAAGGTGAATGTTTAATATGATCCACGTTGTGAATGTTTTGTTGTTTCAAAACTTTTAAACATTTGTATATACATATATATGTAATTCTGTCCTGTTTATTTTATTTGTAATGACTATTTTTATTAGTGTAATTTCAACTATTGTTTCTTGACTGCTACAAACATATAATTTTATGTAACGTGGTTTAATACATTCTATTCTATTCTATTCATGCACCCGATAATTGGGAATAATTTCTAAAATCACGCCTCAGATGTGAGCCTAACAATTTTCTCTCCAGACCTACCCAAAATATATATATATATAATAAATAAGTATTTCATTATGGACTATGTTACACATGTTAAAATTATAAAAAAAACAAAAGCGTGTAATAATAATGACATAAGCTGGGAGTACCTCCACGCGGTATATTACCTAGGTACATGTAAAACAATAAAACCTAAACAAAAAAAATAAAGGCTCTGCAAATACTTTATTACGAAATTATAACCCCAAAATAATTGGAATAAAAAGTAAGTTCAAACCCGACTACTGAAAAATCACGCTCTAAAAAGTATAAAATAAAAATAAGTTCAAAAACTAAAACCAGACTACTGAAAAATCACGCTCTAAAAAGATGAAACAAGAAAATATTCTCATCTGAAATTGTTATGTACAAACTATTCAATATTTATCGTCTATTAAATAAACAACTTTCACTTAATATATTTTAATGTATTTAATACATATTCATAGTGGTGTTCAGAGGATAGCCGTGGTCATATGCCACTTTGCCCTAAAACTTATGAGCTTACTACTGTTAGAATGTATTGTTTTGTTAGGGTGGATGGCATATTTAAGTTTTAAAGCCTAAAAATATTTTTCTCAAAGTATTTTTTTAAGAAACCATTTTTTTCTTAAAAATCATTATTTTTATCAATGATTAGGTTTCCAAAAAGAATTTTTGGATTATCTTATAAACAATGCATTGTTTATAACAATTTTTTAAACAATGGGAATAAAAATTTAAAAAAAACTTTTTCATGTAGATTTTAACAATAAAAAAACAATCGCATATTTTGTAAAAAAAAACCAATGCTTTATTTATTTTTTTATATTTCAATGTTTATAAAAAATTGAAAAATCTCAATTTTTTTATTTTTCCACGCGTTTTTTAGCCTTTGAAGAATAGCTAAAAAAAAAAGGATTTTAACAATATCAGGGTTTTTATGTTAATGTTATTAGAATTGTTAAATAATAAAAGCAAACTAATGAAAAATTGCGGTAATTTTTTTTTGCCGACGGATTATTGTTTATTTATGTATTTAGAAAATACCTGAATGTTTTCATTACTTAATATTCATATTTAATTGGTTAATTTTTTTTGTTTAAGCATCCGATCCGGGTGAGGCGCGCGCGAACCGAACCACCCCTTTTTCACCCGTATTTTCACCGCTCAATTAAAATAATAAATATTGGTGGTACAGTTTCCTGCTCTCTTTGGATCTCTTTTTCTGATTTTGGATATCTGCAATAGTCTTTGAGATATTTGCAAAAAACCAAACCCCTCTTTTTTTTTATTAAATGGTTTATAACTTTTGCAATTTTTGCAAACGGGAGTTTTTTTTTCAACTTTGTTCTAAATGCCATTACAGATCGAATGACACCTCATTCATAATTTTCCGTTTCTATAGAAAAATAATGGTCCAAAAAGCACTTGTTGACCAGACTATAACTGCTATATCACATTTCCCATTTTGAGAATATTGTTGAAGTTGGCCATAACATAATTTGTGCTTACTCATCACTAATATTAAACATCTAGCTTGTTTAGCTTTTTGACGCTCTAATAAAAGATTCAAGTCCGGTGAATCTAAAACATTGATGTGTAGAAAACATGTACCTACAAGAAAAAAATAATTTTACCTTGGGGTCGTTCTCTCAATAGGTTTCTGTAGTGCTTTTCTAACAATGAGGCCAGATATACAAGAGAATAAGAGCCAAATGAATATAAACCGCCAATAATGGCTTCGAAGGCACAATACTATTGGTACAAACCACATTCCTAGTAAAGTTACTATCTGAAACGTGAAAAATTATACTTTCCCTATCATGGTTTCGATATTCAGAAAACATATGATGAAATGTGTATAATATAATGAAATAAATATAATGTAATGTATACGATAGTGTGTATAATTTGAGTTTATCTGGAGAGGGTAGGTAATAGATCCAAAGGTTCGTATCAACAAGACATGTGCTCTCACATTCATTTAGATTACATGATAAACATCCTGGTGGTATAAAAATTGAAAAAAAAACTTCATTTCAAATAGAATATGACACCTTCAAATGTCCAAATAAATAACAAAAGGCTTCAGAAAGTGATTTCTAAAAATGTTTTCTTTACATCGATTTAATGTGCGCAAAACGTTTTTGGGATGTTCTGTTGTCTATGTGAAAAAACTATCAAAAAAACAAGTTATTTTTGTGATATCCCAGGGACATCCTGAAAATTGCCACCTGCGGCGGACATTGGCTGTTCTGTAAAAGTTCTATTCATGTATAAACAGAACATCGCAGTGGATGTTCAATGTATCAAAATCTTGTACTTTTAACATCTCTGAGATGTTTTTGTGCTCGCTGGGAAAGTGGTATTTCCGTTATATCAGGGCCAGGTGAGTTTATTTTTTAAGTCCGTATAACATGTATTTATTAATACGAGACGAGACGATTGACTCCTTCCCGGAGCATTTGCAGAAAAAAGTGCAGGGATACTATTTTGTAGATTTCAACATATCCTAAAAAAAGGTATCATGTCATTTTCATGAAAAATGAGTATATTCGAGGATTTAAACAAAAATAGAAATAAAGCGAAAAATGACACTATACGGCAGAGTTTGAGAAATAGAAGGCCATTGATATGCTCCACGTTTTTCGAAAATGAGATATGGAATTGAATCTCAACGGAATATTTCATAAAAGTCTATTTTTTCGCTGCTGCTAATGTTTCTGCAGAAAATGTTCGATAGGTCCTTGATATAGTCGTGTAATGGAAGCGAAAGTACTAAATTATAGAAAAATCGAATTAAACGGTTTTCTTCACATAAAAGATTCAATATGAATTGAACCAGAAAATGGTAGATCTCAGGTGAAAAACAACTACTTTCCTGGCAAATACCACGCAGAACGTTGAATGATATTCACCTGAAAAACCATGCATACCTCCATACAAATGGACATTGAATGCAAATGTTTCTTTCTGATAAGCTCGGTTATGTTTAATTTATGTCGTGTTCACCTAACAATCCGCATACCGGTTTCAAGCTTTTTGGCCCTCATCAGTACGGAGTAGTCAACCAGCCAAAGGTCCGAAGAGCTCTGGCTAAAGCGAGACAACATAACCAAAACCATCATCGAGTCTATAACACCTATAGGTGCGGGAAAGAAACTTTAACTGGCGGTACCTAGTGACAGAAAGAAACACTCGAATCCACCTCGATAGGTTTCTAAATAAAAGATTCCTTCTCAGTAGGAGTGGCAAGCCCGACTAGCATATAGTGAAAGATAAACGCCATGTGAAGTGGAATAAATAGAAAAATCGAATTAAACGGTTTTCTTCACATAAAAGATTCAATATGAATTGAACCAGAAAATGGTAGATCTCAGGTGAAAAACAACTACTTTCCTGGCAAATACCACGCAGAACGTTAATAATAAAATATATTCAAAAAACCTTAATAAAACGTTAATAGTACTCCAAGGAAGCACGATGAAAATGTTTTTCTACACCCGTACTATAATAATACACTTATATGCCCATAATCCGTTTCATAATGAGATCCATTATGATACAGATTTTTCATAACGATACAGATTTTTAATCAATGGAAACCCATAATTTTTCAATCAGGCATGCTGTGCATTTGACGTTTGTCCTAGATTCCTATCTAATTGTTTTATTTGTCAAAATCAGTAGGTATTAAATTTTCGTAGAATATAGCTAAACTTCGATAATTATATTATCAAAATGTGTGATATCAGCGATATAGAAGAATTACCATCGACTCCTCCACACCATATCGGAGAATCCAGAAAATGCAGTACAATTTATTTTACCCCAAAAATCTAAGAAAGTGTATGAAAAACTATATCAACGGTTTATGGACTGGAGAAATACAAATAATATTTCGTCATTCTCCGAAAATGTTTTGATTGCTTATTTTCAAGAATTGATGCAAACTATGAAATCATCTAGTACATGGACACATTATTCAATAATAAAATCGTTGGTAAATATCAACCATAATATAGACATTTCTAAATATAAGAAGCTACAAGCTTTATCAAAGCGAAAGTCCGAAAGATATGTTGGAAAAAAATCAAAAATATTTTCACCTGAACAAATAAAAACGTTTATTGACGAAGCACCCAATGAAAAGTTTTTATCTATAAAAGTAAGTATAGACCTAACATGATATATTTCATTACTGTCGAGAAAACTTGATAAGTTAACTCGTGGCGAAGCGGGCTAAGGCGCTAGATTTGAACTATAGACTACAGTATGAGACGCGGGTTCGAAGCTAGCCTAGGTCATGCTGCTTTTTATTTCATTTTTTCTTTTTTTTATTTTTTTTTATTTTTTATTGTTCTATTTTTTTAATTTATCTTTTTGTTTTAGGTAGCAATAATTTTTGGAATAATGGGAGCATGTCGAAGGCAGAACTACATGACCTAAAATGTGAAAATGTCAAAGATATGAATGGAATCTTAATTTTTAATGTGGTAGAAACTAAAACAAAAGTACAACGAACATTTACAATTACCGGCAAATACTACGAAATTAGTAAAAAATATATGAATCTATGGCCGAAAATTGGCCCCACCCCTTATTTTTTCGTTAATTATTTTAATGGAAAATGCACAATTCAAAACATCGGTATCAATAGATTTGGTAATTTAGGGAAGCAAATAGCAACATATTTAAATCTGCCTGATCCGAATTTATATACAGGGCATTGTTTTCGAAGGACATCTGCAACCGTATTAGTTGATGCCGGTGGTGATTTTACTGCATTAAAACGTCATGGAAATCCAATTCAATTGTGGCGGAAGACTACATTGAAAATTCGGTTCAGAATAAAATCAGCATTTCCAATACAATATTGAACTCTATTGAGACTAGCAATAATGAAATAAATGTAAATATTCCTTCCACTTCCAGATCAGTGGGACCTGGAATAAACTTTTCAAACTGCACAATAAACAATCTTAATATTTTTAAGAAATCAGATTAATTACAATTATTATGTTCAATATAAATATAAATAGAATGTTTATAGTTTTCCTATATCCATGGTAATACCCGAGGTAATACCATTAATTACTATTTTGTAGAATTTTTTATAGAAATACGAGTAATTACTGTTATTGTGTTCAATAAAATATAAATATAATATTTATAGTTCTTCATTATTTATCGGGTGTAGAAAAAATAGCGTATGCACTCTCATGTAATGGTTATTAATACACTCGCATAAACCATATGAAACTCGCCTTCGGCTCGTTTTGTATCCCGGTTAATGCTTGTTTATTAATAACCATCATTATATGATCGTTGCATAATATACTATTATGCGACAGGCAAACTAGAAACCTTTGGCCAGAGAGATTGTTATCCGCGGTCATATACATGAAGTAATTATCATTAATTGTATCATGTACATAGTGAAAACGATGAAGTGGAGATGACATTGTGGAGTATTGAGATGGCAACACGTTGAAAGTCTCAGTTTGCTCAAGCAATATTACTTACACAGTGTGTGTCTAAAATCATCTGCCCTCACATATTTTCTGAACCATAAAATCAAATTGATAAACTTTCGGTTACTCATGAAACTTTTTTATGGTAGTCAGTGACGGGATCATTAGAAATAGCAGACAGGCGCCATTTTGACAGTTAATTTTAAATGGGAATATATGGCAAGTAATACCTCATTTGAAAGTTCACTCAAAGTCCCTTTCGATCAGTCTGGCTATGGTTATCCAAAACTTTTAGCCAAACTTTTTAGTGATACCTTGAACCGGGGTGACATAACTCATTGTTTTTTTAGAAAGAGATGTCAGTGGGGCCACGAAGCGGTAACACTAGAACTAAAGGATTTCACAAAGTAGTAAAGCAAACTTTGGCAGTTGTTTTGTGGTTATTCGAAATCCTGTTAAGACCAGCCATATACAGGGTGTTATGAATTAACAAACCACACCTGCAACACCAATCTGTTACGCCACTGAACTTATAGGGAATAAAAAATTAACTCTATCAGAGACCAGTGGTTACGATTGCTCATTGCTGTTGTTAAGTTTAATCCTTAACTATACTGGGTGTCATTAATACGACGAAAAACAACAGAAGATATATGCGGAGCGGATCGTAGAAATCCTCACCAATATATGAGCGCGAGGTTTATCTGTGATACGCCACTGATCTTATAGAGTTCTTTGGAAATAATACAATTATGAAAATAATAATATATCTATATTGTATAAAAATAACAAATTATCCACATGGTATAATTCAAAACCAAAATTTATAGAACGTCAGTATGAATATGAATATAAGATAAACTTGATAGTAAAACAAATATAGTATGCCTAGTAAAATAACTGTTATATATTTTATATATATATATATATATATATATATATATATATATATATATATATATATATATATACAGTGCTTTCGTAAAGTACTGAATAAATAAATTTTTATCTAATCTATCAGTTTCTGAGGAATCTGAAACAGGTCGATTTTCAATCTCTATTTGCCACATTTATAAGGGAAAATTAAATATATAGGGTGATCCACGTTTTCAAATGAATCACCCTATATATTATTCAATTTTTGGAATCTCCATGGAAAGCTAATTTCAAAAATATATCACACATAGGGTTTGTCCGTTAAATTCAGTGCTCTCGTAAAGTAGTGGATAAATTCGTAAAAAATTAAAGGAATAATTTTTGGAAAGAATGCTCGAAGCCGTCGAATTTTATTTTTATTTGGGCATTCTTTCAAATTTGATTAATACATACAGAATTATTCGTGTAGGAGAAATGACGTCATCGGTATTTTTTTAATGGCAACTCCATTTTTTATTACGTAATGTGAAAAGGTAAGAAAAACTATTTTGAAATATAAAAATACTAAATTTAATGTCAATGATAGTTTCAAACAACGATCCATTTTAAATGTTCAAATTGTGCACGGTTTGCTATCTATCGGACAGAAGCCAAGACGATGAATAAATTCTTTATGAACATTGTCGATATCGTTAGGAGGTATACATTGTATCTCGTGACAAATTCTTGCTTTTAAATCTTCTAAATAACATACACTTTTTCTCTTTAAGTATCCTCCACAAGAAGTAATCGAGTGGTGTCAAATCTGGAGATCTAGCTGGCCACTCAATCGGTCCCCTTCTCCCTATCCAACGATTCAAAAACCCTACAAAAACTCTTCAGGATGGGATGATATCTCATTAAAAATATTTCTGAAATTACCCGACAATGTTTTAAATATTCTGGCAGATGTTATAAATTCATCAGTTTTAAATGGCATTTTTTCATCTTGTCTGAAAATTGCTGAGGTCATTCCATTATTCAAAGGGGGTGATCCAAGCAAACCATCAAATTTCAAGCCCATTTCTTTATTACCAACTTTAGCAAAAGTTATTGAAAAACTGATGACAAAAAGTATACTTCCTTGAGGAAAATAATCTCATCCATTCCAAACAGTTTGGTTTTCGAGACGCAAGAAGCACAAATGATGCAATGTTTTCTTTTCTCGAGGAACTTTATCTTCAACTGAATGATGGAGAGGTTGCGATTTGACAAAAGCTTTCGACTGCGTCAATCACAATATATTGCTGCAGAAGCTCGAAATTTATGGTTTTAGAGGAAACCTTCTACTATGGTTCAAATCTTACTTATCAGGTCGTGTGCAAAAGGTGACATACAATGGTGAAACATCTGCTGAACAGGAAATGAAATACGGGGTACCACAGGGGTCTGTTCTCGGTCCTCTTTTGTTTTTAATATATATAAACGATTTAGCCGATTTACCCATTAATGGAAATTTACTATTTTGCAGGCATACATCCATACTATGGCACAATAACAGCATGGTCACGTTACAAAATAATTTAGAAAATGATCTGGAAAAAGTCAAACAGTGGTGCAGCGAAACCTATTAACGTTCAATGTTTCTAAAACGAATATTTCAACATCAAATATATTATAGATTATGTCTCACTCAAAGAACAAATAATTGAGCCCAAAGCTGAGATTAAATTCTTAGGGCTACATATTGACAATAAATTGAGATTTGAAGACCACATCAGCAAACTATGCAGGAAATTATCCTCAAGTTGCTATGCCATAAGGACAATATCATACAACATGGATTCTCTATCAGCAAGAAACACATACTTTGCGCTTTGTGAGTCTCACTTGCGCTATGGAATTTGTTTCTGGGGTGCAAGTTCTCAAACTTTAACCAACTAATTTTTTATGCTCCAAAAAAAGGGCGCTGAGATATATATGTCAAGCAAAAATAAGTGATTCCTGTAGACCTCTTTTTTTATCACAACAAATTTGACCCCTTGCCTGCCTCTTTATTTTAGAGTCAGTTTGTCTAATTCATAAGAACTACAAGGAGAACATTATGCCTCATCAATCGAACTACAAAACCAGACTCATATATAACATCAGTCTTCCTATTCCCTCAACTTCTCAAATCAAATCATCCATATTTTATAATGGAAAGAAACTATTCAACCATCTTCCTCTTCCCATCAGGAAAATAAATAATAATTACAAATTTCGTAAAGAGGTTAAAAAACTCCTTTGTCTAGGAGTCTATTACAATGCAGATGAATTCCTCATTGACAATTTCACAACTTACAATAAAAATTCCTAAGGGGATAGTTACATTGTGGATGCTCAAATATACTTTTAGCTTTTAAATACATACATGTATATTTTTTAATGTTGTCTGAACTTTGTTACTTTATTTATATTTTTTATTTATTTGAACTTATACAGTGTGCTATTTTTTCAAAATGTCTATGTAGTAACTTTTATCTTAGGTTTAAGTAGCTTTGTCAACAAAATTAATGGTTTTATGACAATAAAGCATTTCGATTCTGATACATCTAAATAGTCGCGGACAGCTGCTGCATAATGGGGAGGTGCACCATCTTGTTGGAAGAATAAATCAGTTCTCGGAAGATCAGGTTCCTCTAGATCTGGATACAAAGCTAATAGCGCAGGATTAAGGTCGAATCGAAGAAAATCCAAATATTAAGCACCACTCAGGTTCACGTCAAAGAAATAGGGACCCAGAATTCTTCCGTCGACTATGCCACACCATACATTCACTTTTTGTGGATTTTGAGTGTGATACTCCATCATCCATCGGGGATTTTCGGTAGCCCAATAACGGCAATTTTTCCTATTGACGTGGCAGTTCAAAACAAACGTAGCCTCGTCAGAAAAAATTATATTTTTTATTATCATTATTGCATAGCTGTTGCAGTTGTTCGCAGAATTGATTTCGCCGATCAAAGTCGTCTTCATTCAGGTCATGGATGAGGCGTACCTTATCAGGATGGTGCTTTGCTTTTCTCAGAATTTTGTGGACTGTAGATGCTGTTATATTGAAATCAGAAGCCAATTGGTTGAGTGTTGTGTGATGATTTTCATGCACTGCCAACACAACATTAAGCTGATCGTCTTCTGGTGGTGAGGGTCGACCAGATTTAGGAAGATCACAGACATGCCCAAATTCACGGTATTTTGACTCAACTACCCAAAAACTATTCAGCAATAAAAACAAAATTCTGGTCGCTATGGCTACTGTCAAGTAATGGAAATAGTCAGATAGCAAACGGTGCACAATTTGAACATTTAATTTGATCTTTGTTTGAAGCTACCATTGCCATAAAATTTAGTATTTTCATATTTCAAAATAGTTTTTCTTATTTTATTTTCATTTCACCCATACTCATATAATCACCTTTTCACATTCCGTAATGAAAAATGGAGTTGCGATTAAAAAAAAAAAGCGGTGACGTCATTTCTCCTACACGAATCATTCTGTATGTATTAATTAAATTTGAAAGAATGCCCAAATGAAAATAAAATTCGACAGCTTCAAGCGTTCTTTCCAAAAATTATTCCTTTAATTTTTTACGAATTTATCCACTACTTTACGAGAGCACTGAATTTAACGAACGCACTGTATACAAACCCTATGTGTGATATATAGGGTGTTCCATTTGAAATAATTGTCGCGGACGTCATTAGTCAAATTTGTATCACCCTGCATATTCAATTTTCCCTTATAAATGTGGCAAATTGAGATTAAACATCGATCTGTTTCAGGATATTCCTCAGAAATTGATAGTTTGCCTAAAAAGGAATTTATTCAGTACTTTACGAAAGCACTGTATAATGCTTATTATCTGGGTTAAAAAAAAAAACAAATACTCCATTTTCTAAAGTAAATGAATATTGTATAACAGAATTGTTGTATTTATTGATAAATTGTCCGTGTACTGATCACTTAATTCAGTAACATCATTACTATTGATTAGAGCAATTAAATGTTTTGCCGAGTTGTTCCTGATTTTTTTAATTTGATATAACTTCATATGACTATTAATAAGTTTAGAAAATTGTATACATTGTAGACATATGAATCTGGTATCGCCTACAAAAAATGAAGACATGATCCTAGGTACCTCTATCACTGGAGATAATTTACAAACAGATAAATATATCATTTCTGGGGAAATAATTAAAATTAGAACACAATAGAAAAGTTACTCTCTTATCTCAACTCAAAGATCCCCCTAACAAATCCAATATTTGTGTTTAATTTAGGATTATATCTACTTTCATCCAAGCTTTTGCAATAATTACAACACTATTGATTTGGAGGCAAGCCATTACTTCAATTTCTTGCCATTGTAATTTCTTAACTTAGTGAAAAAGATGACTACCACAATAATATAGTTAATTCTTCATTAATAAAATGATTTATATCATAAACCGAATTATATAATTTTTGGTCAATACAAACTCGGAGGGATTCATCTATAATTTTAATATTCTCAGTTCTATTAACACAGTTTGTCGTATTGAATACAATATTTTGGAATACCTTTTGTGCTATAAAAACCAGTCAAATACCTTGAGGTATTGTTTGAGGTCAAGAAATGTACCTTTACCTCTCAGAAAAATTCAATCTTCATGTCTCTAGCTGAAACGAGGTTATCTCTCTCTCTCCCTCTGTTTAATGGGTTTCGTCCGTAGACATATGCCCAGCATCAGCTCCTTGCGGGGAATCCGTCCCCATCCGGCCTCTAACCGGCGTAGACAAAGAGTTTATTGTATGTTGGGATGCAGGTTGTCTTGCTCTAAGCAATACTGCATCCCATATTAATTTATTTCAGGACAATCACAACAAGAATGTATCATTCACACAGTGTTCTGGGTAGGCCTTGTTACTAACTCCATATGCCACCTAGGAGCAGCACTGTTAATTTGAACGCAACAGCGAATCATCGAGGACCATCCTCGGCCCGGCTACGAAATTTAACATTGAATTCTCTCAAATTAAAATGAAAAATTTCTGCCCTGGCCGAGAATCGAACTCACGACCGAAACGAGGTTATGAATACAACCATATAATAGGCACCGATTCACAGCATATGCACCCTGGCACCAATTGTGCAAAACCAAAGGCAACTAATAAGACAGCAAGCTTTTGGTAAAATAGGTTTAATTTGTGATTGAAATAAATCTTCACACATACATGTGGAGGAGCAGTGAGATGAATAATGACAAAATTCTTTTGAATGGGAAAGACTTCTGTCAAATCTCTGAAAGTAAACAAGACGTTTGACTACATATTTTTGTTCAGCTTGTCAAACTACATTGAAAGCCCTAACATTTCCGAGTTTGGGAGTGGGTATTCCATAGCACATTTTCATAATTTTGTGTCTTTTCAAAGGTGTACAGGGTATAACCAGAGTAATTTCTAGAGGAAGTGTATATTAATAGAGGCCACTGCTACTTACAGAATAGCTCCTATAATGCCGTTTCTTCCATTCGATCAAACAAAATTGAGCTACAATTAACGTAACAATTAGAACTATAACCATCTCCGCATGCATTTTTTCGTGTCCTTCGTGTAGTTTATGTAATTTCTGATGTTCCAACCTGAATTTAAAAAAAATATCGAAACATATTAAACATTAATTAAAATAAAATAGCCATACCTCCATTTTTCTTCAGAAGTGAGTTCATCGATACTCTGTGGATAAAATAATCAATTTCATTATGATAATTTTGTTGAGGATAAATTAATTTATATATTCTATAAATCAGTATGTATCGATTACCCTATTTTCCAAATTCACTGGTTGATGCAGGTCCATAGCTTCCAATGGAATAAGCTTATTACAGCAATTTCAATTGAAAGAATTGCCAAATTCCAAATTATAATCCCAACATAACTTCGTACCTACACCAAACCACAAATAACCTAAAACATAAAATACAATATTTTCAGGCCGATTGTCAAAACAAAATTCAACGTTGCCAGATTAACGTGATTTAAACTTTAAATACGAGCCTTGCCTATAGATTGCACTACGGCGGCGGAATGTTGCAAACCTTCTTGATTCTTAAAAATACGCCTTCTACCGGATATGCAGGTAACCGAGCTATGGGCCATTAATATCTGCCATTTGTCGTGTTTCCATTGTTTTGAAGTGCTTCTCAATGGCTGTTACATCGTATTCCACTTAGTTTTTGTTTCATTTGCTGAAGTTGAGGATTTTTCCGGCCAATATAAGATATGCTGCATGGATCTTCTCCTTCCACCACACATTTGGAATGCTTCGTGTCTGAAAATATGTTGATGTCTAACTCCCTTCTGGCCATTTTATGTTGACCTTTCATTCCTAATGTCTGTTAATTGCTTATTCAAAACAAATAATTTTCAATACAAACATTTCCTAGAGATTATTAAAAACATTCTTAATTGCTTGCTGAAGATTAAATACGTTCTGAATCCATTACACGAAAACATATCTCATCAACTAATGAGAATTCGAAGTGTTGGAAAGACCAAATCCTCAAGAAGGTTAATGGAATAACGACCTGAACAATAGTAATACAAATAAAATCAATCCACAAGAGATCATTTCTAAGACAAATCCGAAAATATAACACAGTAACAATCATTAACACATGCTTAAACACTGAAGTAAACAAATTTAATGGCCCATAGCTATTTTTCAACTGTCACCACCGCAGCGCTGCGATATATATATATATATATATATATATATATATATATATACATATCGTCATAAAGTTGGCTACATATGGGAAAAAAGGAGGCGAAATAGGAGGTCGGAAGGGTCAGACGTACTCGGCTATCCGAGTGATTTGTCCCTCAGCAACGTCACACTAGCGCGAAATTCAAACACTTGATGGGAATTTACATCTGCCAGCAGATTATTTTGGATCTCCTAAATCACCGTCTATCCAAAGGTCAACATCACTTAGCACACCTTTACACCCGTGAGATCAGAGGTTATGTATGGCAGACATAACTTTCTGAATCTTTTGATGTTCCATAGTATCATTTCCAAATTTTTCCCTGAATGATCGTTATCGAATAGTTTGTAATGAGGTTAAGATACATAAACATTGGAATGTATGAAAAAAATGGATTGCTGTTCACTTCTTTCTTGCAAATCATCGTGTCTTCATTTTCTTTGTGGCAGCAGAAGATTTGAGACATTTTCTTCTCTTGAAACTCAATAATTCAGAAGAAATCGTAATCATCCGACTCAAAATGAACACTACATAACTGAGGCCTTCAATTCACAATTCTCCAGCCAAATTATTTTGATTATTTCGTCCCTAGGAAACTGATGAAATAATGTCTTTATTTATACGGGATACATATTGAAACAGTTTGAAAAAACACATTTGTTTCCAGGCATCTTATGATTTTAAACCACTGAAATATAACCTATAACTTCAGTGTTTTAAACCTAAAAAATATTTCAGATTCATTTTATATCATTTTGAATTTCATCACGTCAATTTACATGATCTCCAAGATAAGGGTTTGGATAATTATTAATTATTGACTCAAAACTGAAATTATAGTTTTCAAAATCTTCAAGCTGTAAGACAAACCAAACAATTGGCGTCTTACGATACTACAACTTTTTGTACTGACCGTTAATAAATTCACAAAATAATTCTTAAAATATTTAATTCCCACCCAATAATTCGTGAAAGTCTATTCAGCATTCCCAGTTGACATATCAATGATATAAACAACTTTTTTGCACAAAAATTGAAAATATTTTAATTTTCTCCCCTAGTTCTCACAAAAACCTTGACCTTGCCCCGCAGCTACGTCAAATTTCTGCCAACAGGCGATTATGGACATTTCGCCTCCTTTCTATAACTTCTTGCTCCAGAGCATTTAAACTGAGATAGGATTCCATCTCTTTCTAATATTCTTCGTCTTGTTTAGCCTTCTCCTCTGTGTATTTATGTATTATATTTAAACCACACAACAGTTTATAATGTTTCATTAACAGCTTTCTTTTTGGCCGTGAGAGTAGGACCGGAGCTACTCAGGAGCACGAAACACTGGCACCGACCCGTTCTTTTTAGGTCGAGCTTCAAGCTCCGGAGCAACACCAACAAGCTTCCCCTGCCCCCTCTTACACTCACCGGGAATTTGGTGTAACAAGCTCTTTTTGGTTATGTTTAAAAAGCTGGATTTATAGTTAGACGGACTGTAACGTAGACGCACTGTATACGTAACAAACGGACTGTAAAATATTATTAAATTTATAAATCGACGGAACGGAATTTTTGCGCATGGGTAGAAGTGATAGTGATATTCAACATAACCTACACATTACACGAATCATAAACAGCCTGTGTTGGTTTGGATTTGTATTATATTCTAAATATTTATCTATGTTTCGTTTTCTGTGTCACAATGGATTATGAAATACATGAAGGTATGCTTCTTGGTGCCGTGGGACTGTTGTTGTGTGCAGTAGCATTGGAAAAGTGTCGACAAACTCGAAGAACAATAATTATGCGACTAAGACGTTACAAAACAAGAACCATAAACCGTAATAGAAAAGTAGAGAATGCCTACAATAATTTTTTAAAGATAAAGACTGCTGATCCAGATCAATTTTTTAAGTATACGTGAATGACTGTTCCAGTATTTAATGAATAATTACGTCTTGTAAAAAACATTACACATAATTCTTTATTTTGATTGGCCGGACGCAAGAAACGTAGTGTAAAAGATGAAAGTTGGCCAACTCTTCCGTTCCAGTCCGTTTCACTTACGTTACGTCATGCGTTTACGTTCATTTATAAACAAGAGTACATAAAATCTATAGTTGATCTTTTTGCAGTGCGTCTACGTTTACAGTCCGTCTAACTATAAATCCAGCTTAAATGTTTGTTGTTTTTTAGTAGCGCAGTAAATACCTCACATTGATATTAAACTTTATCTAAGAGTAATCAAAACAATATGAATAGTGCAAATGAAAAAAAGTTGCAAATAAATGATTTATGTGATATTTTGACTATTTATTTTTATTTCAATGTTTTCTAAAATATTTTTTTTTTTCGAACTTATCTTATTAAATATTAAGTTTTTTATTTATCCATTTTGAGTTCAACAACTGTTTGAGTAAGGGTTTTTTTGTGATATTTCAACAATTTATTTTTCCATTTTAAGGTGTTATTTTCTTCAAAATATTTGATCTGTTTGGCAAAGTTGAGCTTTACATTTAAACTTTATAGATCATTTTTGAAGTGGAATTTTGTGATAATTTCACCATTCTGTGATATTCTAAGATTTTTGTTGAGTGGATATTTATTGAATAAACATATTATGTTTTATGAATTTTATTGAACATTTACATTTGAAAAGAGAGTATACTTCATGAATTAAATATTTTATTGAAGACTTGGTGTTATCCCTTGATTTTTTCTCCAACTTCAGCTTGCATACCAATACCTAAGGATAATTGGCAAGGTACCACAGAGATAGTAAAATTGTTTTCTCGACAGAAACATTGGGTCGTCCAGCAGAGTACGCAGGATGATATTTTGATTGTTCGAAGAGACCTGAAATTTTCAGAGTAAAAATATATTCAATTTTTCAAACGAAAGGATGTATACCAATGATATTATAAGTTGTCCTCCATGATACGTGAAAATTGGATTTGAATTCATTGTTGTCATATTCCTTCACAGTTTCCTCAATATAATTTTCAATTCTGGTACGTTTTCTCCTAGGCCCACTTTCATCAGAATCGGCAAACAAACTGTTCAAAGAGCTAGTAGAGTCTGAACTACTCAAATGGTTACCTGGTCTATCCATTAATGCCTTGAAAAGTTAATACTGATTTAAATCCACTCATCTTTCATTGCTGTTAACTTACATCAACATTTCATTTTCAGAATCTGACATATCTAATATAATTGTTAGATTTTCGATTAAGCTTTCTGAAACCCTTCAAATCAATTCAAACTCTTAAACGAAAACAATAAATAGAAAAGAAACAGTATATGTCAATTACTAAATCTTAGGCGCATGTGCAAAGTATTCATCCGAAAACACCACTAAAATCCGTTTTATTTGGGAGGAGCTCAGGTGCATCAAACACGGTACAGCTCCAGTGCACGAAGCCCCAAAAAGAAAGCGTCTATTTAGGGCAAACTAGATCATCATCGTTTGTGTCAACTCAGGAGCTAGACACTGTTGCATCTCACAGGTTGAGTCCTCAGCGATGTTGCCAAGCTTATGACTATTATGAGTGGCCTCGCTGTTGACCCATCACAATATTTATCCATTTTGAGATAATGACGAAAAACTTATACAGCGCGATCCCAGAAAAATTTGAAAAATTTTATAACTGGACTCAACTATCCGTGGTTCATATAATATAAATCTCAAGTTATGCTAACATAAAAAAATTTATCATTTTTTTATTATCAATTTTTTTTTTTAATTTTTAGGATAATGTGATTTTGAAAATAAACAAAACAACACAACTAAAAATAAGTATTTGTATTCTCGACAAAAAGCATTCTGAGAAAAAAGTGAGAAAATGTTGTTCAGGAAAACTGAATATGGATAGCTGGTTCCTCTTCAAGACAGTCACATGTTCCATCCTCCTCATCAACTTCAGGATCCTCCTCATTCGAAGTAGGACCGTGTAGTAATGCCCGATACCAGTGCAGTTCCTGTAACTCCTCCCAATCCTTATCAAACTGCTGATTTAGCAGATGCTGAAGAGACTTCTTTTTCTTTTGTGGAATGCCCCGTATTAAATGTTTTTCTATTATAGTCAAATCTGTATCAGAAAATTTTGGTTTTGAAAGTTTTTCAAATTTCTCTGAACCATTAGTAAAATGGAAGTTTTCGAAAGTGGCTATTTTAACCAATCTTCCCTCATTGAATTTTTGGAGGACTATTTTCTTTTTTTCTGGCATTCCTATAACTTTTTTCAATCCAACTTCAAGTTGTTTGAAATCAAAAAGTCTCCAATCGAATCCAATTTTTTTCACCACTCCCACTTTCTCGTAAATTTTCTCATAGTCCTCTCTAAACTATAGCGTAGCCTCTTTTATCAGGAGCTTTTCTACTCTTCCGAATATACGGTCTGCTGGTAAATACGAATGACCCCTCACTGGAAATACAAGTATTATTTTTGTGATTTGGATTGGAGCTTTGAATCTGAGCCAGAAATAAAGAGAGTGTATAACATGAGAATTTTTGTTTTGCCCACCGCATCCGTCGTATTATTTCCATAATCCAAGGAATCCAGATGATTCAAAAGTGCAGATGCTATCTCTATTGATCCTCTACCTGCTTGATCTTCAGTCCATGTATAAAAGGTTGGATGTTTGGACTGACTGTCAACGTAACAAAAAACGTACATGCTAACTTGCTGAGCATAAAACGCATCATTAATAGGCGTTTTGGGCAAAGGCTGAACCTGCTGTAAGTCAAAGCAAAACGTAATCGAGTTTTCGGGAGTCTGTTTTAAGAGACCATAGAAAGCATTCGCCCTCCTTTTGTGGACTGTAAACTCGGTGCGCAACTCTGTTTTAATTTTCACATCTACTGTCCTCTTGATCTTGAATTTGAGTCTAGTACATTGTGCGCAGACGTCTGATGCTGGACTAGAGAACCCAATATTAAAATCATTAACGAATATTCTCCTGAACATGGAAAAGTTCACCCTATTTTCGGCATCGCATTGAGTTAGATACATCTGATGTAACTTTTTTATGTTCAAGTCGGCGGCTAGATAAATTCTTTTAGATTTTTCTATTATAGTGCTTTCTCACCTTGTAGTTTGCCAATAAACTCTCTTACTTGATTTTTTTGTCAAAAGATTTGATAGATACATGATCGCCACCTCGTTTTTCTTTCGGAATGTTCCCTACAGATGATGCCTCAGCAATAGAATTAATTCGATCTTTTTTCATGTTCACACATTTCAAGAAAAACGCCTGACATACTTGTATTTTTCTCTTCGTAACTCTTTTAGGGAGAAAATAGTGAACAGAAAAATTGCGGCTCCTGGACTGTCTCCTCTCTGTAGGTCTTTTTCTTTCAATTGGCACTACGGATATGTAGTGGCACAATTTGGTGTTCTGTTCTATTTTAATATTGTTTTCAAAAACTTTACTTCGAATGGCTCGTACGTCACTTACTGCAATTCTGTCGCAACAATATGTAGGACCATTGTGATTGCAAACTTTCTCAAACTTGAGAGCCGGAGTCATCTTTATTATTTACTCATTACTAAAGAATAACACATGCCCATAAAATTCAGAACTCTGTAACATTACAGTGCGCGCACTTTCAGATACCATTTTCAAGGGGATTTGTTGACTTTTGCTTGTATCTGATGTGCTAGTTCGATGATGCGCACCAAAATCAGTAACAATCAATCCTTAACTCAAAAAATTCGAAAAGTGGATTTATCGGTTTTTGCATGTTTGCTCCTCAAATATGGATTTATCGGTTTTTGCATGTTTGCTCCACAATTCTCTTATGATACAATTTCTACTATGTGCCCAAGTCTTCATTTGGGTATGTGAGTCTTGAGCATAGATCATATATATTAACATATATGATTATAGGCGACTGAGATTAAGATCGTTGCTCCAGAACGGTAGAAATTGGAACTACTTTATGGGCCATACCAGTTTGTTTACATCGTTTAAAAGCATTGATTATTTCCATTTTATCTTGAGTTTTCAAAGTGTTTACTTGGCTCTGCATTGTTGTGTTTGAGTGTATTGTCGATTTAATTCTGGAAAATATAATTGTTAAAAGTAGAACTTTAAGTTGAAAAGTTTCAAGTATATAAGGATGAAGTGAGTTTTAAACAAGAATTGAGGGGGACGGAACCAGTGTGCCACAGTTCTGTGAATTATAAAATTTGTATATTTTTAGTCACTCTCCAAAATGAAGTTGAGTATATTGGAATATATGCGATATCTGGGTGGAACTGAGAACTCCAAATGTGTAGTAGAAGGGGAGGTTAATATAAAGTTACTCTACACATGCACTCTGAATATAGGGAAAAAACTTTTCTTACGTGTTTTTCCTCCCTGAACATGAATCCGGAAAAAAAAATGCGGTGGTCTCATACCGTCCCCGAGTTACAGCACTTAAAAAAAATAAGCTCATTTTCAAGCACCGTTTTCTCGCACAAAACTCACTAAAAATGCCTCCTACTTTTCACCAGCATAAACAATACACTTTGTACAAAATATCGTCGTTTTCATCGAAAAAATCCTCCTTTTTACACAGTTTAAAATAAACAATTTTCTGTCGTTTGACAGAAGGAATTTAGTAACTTCGCCTTATTTTTCATGTTGGCAATAAGTGAATCAACGCCAACTTTTCAAATTCAAATGTGAGCAATAGTTTCCCCTTAATTTATGTTGTTGGGCACCATACATAAAACTCCAGCATTCAACACTTCATCCGATTTTGAAAGCGAGTTATTGATAAATTATTCTTTTTTCATACATTTTTTCGAGCTTATCACTTTTGTTGGCAGTATTGCCTTATTCCAAATAAAACATAATTTAGAACTGGCAACTGTACCTATCTCGAATTAAAGGACCAAGGCCAATGAAGCGGTAAATCAAACATCAAAGGAAATGGGCGGAGCTTCCTATCTGTGTGTATAATCTATGGCCACAGTAGAATGCTCTATAGAGCAATTCTACTGTGCTATGGCTCTCATCCCTCAACGTCATGACGTCATAAAATAGGAGAGGATATTTTGTGACGTCAACTACTGTAGGTCCTCAGTCCTCAGGGTCCTGGACCTGGGCTAAAGTTAGGTTATGAAAATTTAGCGATATGATATGAGATATGAATGCAGATTTTATTTTTGCTAACATAACGTTTGCTCAGGTTTGAAATGTATGTGGTAGATGCACAAAGACCTACAGTGTTCATATTATGGCGAAAAGTGTTTTTATTGCTATAAGTAGGACATGAGACATTTTTAATAATATTCTTAAGTCAAAATTATGTAAGTATACCACCAAAGGGCAAGTCTCTAGGTGACAGTCTATTAAAAAGAAAATTAACTTCTGAAATTGTTTGAAATGTATTGAAAACGTGCTTAGGATAATGAGAGAAGCTCTTTGCAAAAAATTGAAATATTTATTCCCGTGGCCAGGCCAGGGAGTATTTTCGGAAAATTTAATAGGATCTATATTATATGAACAAAAACTCTTCACTGTATAATTTTAACCTAATTATAGATTTACAAAACCACGTCGGATTTGTAAAGCCAATTTAGTGAAAATCATATAGGGCATAAAAGTGTGTTTGATAATTTCAATTATGGATTTTTATCAAGTACCTACGAAGGCGTAGAAGGACCAACAACAAAATCTATTTTTTAAACGTTTGGAATTGCCACTTTGAACTGACAATTGTCACTTTGAAGTGACAATTGTCACTTCGAACTGACAATTGTCACTTTGAACTGACAATTGTCACTTCGACCTGACAATTGTCACTTTGAAGTGACAATTGTCAGTTCGAAGTGACAATTGTCACTTTAAAGTGACAATTGTCAGTTCAAAGGGGCAATTCCAAATGTTTAAAAAAATAATTTTGTTGTTGGCCCTTCTACGCCTTCGTAAGTACCAGCCCTGTCTATTTAAAATATTGATTGCTGATTAGGTAATACATGTTAGTAAAAGTAATACATGGGACCAGATTACTTTTCAATGACTCGATATAATAGTCCTTATAATAAGGCGTCATATATATATATATATATATATAAATATATATATATATATATATATATATATATATACATATTTTGGGTATAGTGGGTTCTTGAATCTTGGTGATTGTATTTTTGGAGTTTTCTTGGGTTTCAGATTCGATTGTATGAAAACAAGAAGAAAATTAAATTATTTAGACGTTTCGCCTTCGTTCGGGGGCATCTTCAGTAAAATTTATAAAAAACATTTCAATCTGAAAATAAACTATTGGTTTTGGATAACATCATATGTCGATTTTTTGAAAATATAAACAGGATGTTCATAAAATCAGATGTGGAATCATCTGCGACTGAAAGATAAACTTTAGTCACTATCTTCCATCGTCAAGATAACCTCTTGTGGGGTATTCATGTTAGATATTCACAAAAAATAACTTCATTTTAATCGTGGATTTTTCAATTAACAGAAAAATCTTTTTATCAATATTCAATTGAGAATGTTTCCCTTTTCATCATATGTCTTTTCAGACACAACCTAACTTTCCACATTTGATGTTATCCGAACCAATATTTTATTTTCAGATTCAAATGTTTTTAATAAATTTTACAAATTAATTTTCTTCTCGTTTTCATACAATCGAATCTGAAACCCAAGAAAACTCCAAATATATATATACAGTAAAAACCGAATATAACGACATCGTTTATAACGACAGATCGGTTATAACAACTGAATGGCAAGGTCCCGACCGAATCTATATAAACTAATAAGTACACATACCGCCTATAACGACATCGGATACAGCGACATATCGCTTAAAACGACGTAACTTTATCGATATTCATCGGCTATAACGACTAACCGTTTACCTATTCCAGCAAAACAAAACATTACGAACAATTTTCACCTTACTACTAATACTAATAATATGAAGGAATATTTTGCTGTAGGCTTATTATTAAGCCTAAGAAGGATTATTATTCTCCTACCTTATCCAAACGAACCTCTTTCCCGCTCTTTGCCATTTGACCTTGCATGTTTTATGACTTATTCAGTGCGATAGTTGACCGCGTGAAATACAGGTTGATTTTAAAACTTTTGGTTTAGATCGTGTGTTTACATTTTATTTGAAAACAAGTTCATATGCATAACCTATCCCCATACTACAAACAGACATAATATATACATACATACTTGTGTATATTGTTCAATTATAACTAAAAAATCCGTTTTTTTAAAAAATATTGAAATTTCTGAAAACTCTAATGGCGGTTCGTTTCTGCATGTCTGATAACTAAAAAATCCGTTGCGACTTATATCACCTTACTTCAGATTTGGCGGGAATTTTAAAAAAGTTGTCTGTGGTGCCGAAAAATGGGTCAAATTGACAAGATATCGAAAAAATTTATTGAGAAAATGTATTTGGAATCCAATGTACCAATTTTGAACCAGATTGAAAAAAAAACAAAAATACTATTTTTTTCCTCTACCCTTACTAAGAAACATTATACATTCTTGTTTTATCTGGAAACAGCTTTAATAACCTGAATCACATAAGTTTGGGTCAAAACTAATAAAATATTTGTGGAATAGACATTTTGCGGGAGAAAAATTATGAAAACACGATTTAGTCTTGTGTGTTAAATTATTTTTGTTATTAAAATAATTATTGGTTACCTGAAAAGCAATGTTTATAATCAACGCTTATTTCGAAATGTAGAACATTTAGAAATTTGTATAAGGAATTGTGCAGCACTGATCAACAGAACTATGTTGAAAAATGTTCGCCGCCTAATGTTTTCCAGAACAATTCTATATATGGAGCGCGAGGTGGCCACGTAGAATATTGAAAATTTGTACATTGTTTGTTTATTGAGTTTTTTTTACTTTTCCACATCCACCTATGTTGAAGTTGTTCTTCTAAATTGTTGGAATGAACTAAGAACTCAGTTTTCATTATATCAGGAGTCATTATTTATATGACCCTACTAAGATGCCTAGAAACCCTGGTGTATGTACTGATTCGATTTTGTTTAGACTTTTTAGTAGAGATTCCCGCGTCCTACTTCAAATTTTTCACAATAGATGGTGACAAATTGACATAGTTCAACGAATTGGATCTGTTTGGCCATTACAAAATGCATTCGCCAACCTTAGGCAACCTGCACACTGCTGCGGAATACAGACATATAACTTATGAAACTTCCAACCAATTGGAAAATTTGAATGCTTTTCAATCCGATTGAGGTTATGATTTGAATTGTTATTTCTGCAAAACTCAGTTATAATTACCAATGTTTTGTATTCATTGAAA
>JAFIRS010004779.1:0-74669 GCA_018342105.1 Gonioctena quinquepunctata
TTCTCCTCAAACCAAAGAAGATGGAACACTAGCAACGACTGCCCAAGAAAAAGCCAATATCTTTGCGCACCTATTTGCTGGAAGTTCCACTCTGGATTCATCGGGAAAACAACTCTCGAACATTACACCTATTGACAGTCACATGCCCGAGATCACCTTTCGCCAACGTACTATCAGAAAGATTTTGCTGGGTCTCAACACCAACAAAGCCTGTGGATCTGACGGAATCCCGCCGATTGTTCTCAAGAAATGTGCCCCCGAACACCTGTTCTTTGCAAGTTGTTCAACCACTCTTACAATTTGGGGGTATTTCCGTCCAATTGGAAAATTGCAAGAGTACAGCCAGTCCCTAAAAAAGGCAAAAAGGCCCTACTTAGCAACTACAGACCTATCGCACTGCTATCTATTATTTCAAAGGTCATGGAAAAAGCCATCAACATCGAGCTCATGAAATATCTGGAAGACTCAGGAATTGTCAACGATAGGCAATATGGCTTCCGCCATCAGAGATCAATGGTGACCTGCTCGCTTACGTCTCACATATATGGCAGCTATCTATTGAAAAGTATGGAGAAACTTTAGCTGTGGCATTAGATATCTCCAAGGCGTTCGATCGAGTTTGGCACCAGGGACTCCTCGCCAAGCTTCCGTCTTATGGCTTGCCCCCTCAGCTGTGTTCTCTGCTTGCTAGTTTTCTCTCAAACAGGTCTCTCCATGTAGTGATCGATGGAGCTTCATCTGACACTCTACTCATAAATGCTGGTGTTCCGCAAGGATCTATTCTCGCACCAACACTATTTCTACTTCACATCAACGACCTGTTGAAAGCAACTTCATGTCCAGTACACAGCTTTGCCGATGATAGTACCCTCCATACCGCTTTCTCTTCCAGTGCCCCTATATCAGCCCGTGAAACCAGAAATGAACGAGGAAGAAATGTTAATAATATAAATATGGACTTAGCAACAATTCTCGAGTGGGGATCTAATAACTTGGTAGAATTCAATGCAAATAAAACACAAGCATGTCTTTTCTCTAGAAAAGCCGATCTCACTGTGCCTAACATAACTTTGTCAGGAGTAACCATACCACTGAAGTCATCCATATCGATGCTTGGTATTACTATCAGCAATAACCTTTCCTGGGAAAATCACGTGAGGTCCATTGCCAAAGTGCATCCCAAAACTTGGTTTTGTTTCGTGCCAAGACTATCCTGAGGCTATTGGATTCTGTCCAAAAAAGGGCAATTCGTCTCGTCGGTGACCCCACTCAGCTGCTTATGATCTATAAGGCACAGATCCGACCTGTCCTGGAATACTGTTCCCATATTTGGAGCGCGGCATCTAAACATATCCTGAGGCTATTGGATTCTGTCCAAAAAAGGGCAATTCGTCTCGTCGGTGATGCCTCGCTTACAAACTCGCTCACTTGTCTGGAACACCGTAGAAAAGTTGGCGATTTGTCTCTATTTTATAGATATTTTCATGGGCGATGCTCTTCTGAAATATCAACAATCGTTCCAACTTTGGCAGTCTCTTCGAGATTAACCCGTCAAGTTCAGTCATCACACCCCTTCGTGGTCACTTTGGAGACCTGCAGAACATCACTTTCCAAAGACTCTTCATCCAACGAACAGCGAGGCTTTGGAACTCATTGCCTAGGGAGGTGTTCCCCGAGGCATACAACCTCCAGAAATTTAAGAAGAACACCAACTCCTACCTTCTTTCCCTTGGTTCCCACGATGTTCTCTGAACATTACAGGATATCCCTTTCCGTGGGAACCAGAACATAAAAAAAAAAATTCATTCAAAAACAAGATTTGATAAGCCTATATTTTTCCCAAACATATTGAATTTTGGGACAAATAATTATCTGCCCATCACAAATGCTTTCGATTTTGACTGATGGAATATAACAAACATTTGAAAAATAAAGCTGTTTTGGAGTGTTTGCTTCAATGATTTTTCGTTTCATTGACTCGGCTATTATTATGATGTTTTTCCTCAGCTCCAATCCACGATTGTCCCTTTCTAGAATGCAGTAAAATATATCTGAATATCAGTTCTACTTACGAGACTGTCCGAACAATTTGTTTCCACAAAATCTGTTATAATTTCCCAGGAGAATGTAGTCTTTTCTGCAAGCGAAACTGCTTTCGATCTGGAAATCGGCCATAAAAACCCTTATGGTGCAATATCCTGGTTGTTTCTTGAATCTGCAAAAATCAGAAAATCAGTGTGAATTAAAGTTGAAAGTACATGTACGGAGAATATGATACGTTCATGATTGCAATTGATGATCTTGAAGGATACAATGAAGGAGGGGTCAAAAACACTCCTTTTTTTAGTCGTGCGTAATATGCCTCTTACAACTCTTGTTACGTAATATACTATTACGTAACAAGAGTAGTAAGAAGCATATTACGCACGACTTGACAAAGGATCAGTTCCACATGTGCGTAATTGCCTTCCAACTCGAGTTGTGTACTATATTTCTTCTATGACCACATTAATTCCCATTAAAAAATTAAAATTCCATGAAGTGATTTTTAATTAATGAATCAATTGAATAACCATGGTGATAATTCAACTACAATATGTTCCTACTTATAGATATCGTATTTATTCCAATTCAATTTGGTATTACTTCATTACTATATTTTAATTTCGATTGTAATCGTTATTAATTGTAACTGTGCAGTTTTTGAAAACAAGGTAGCAGTATCATTAATAGCACATATACAGGACCCTGCACCATCCTTATGGAAAATGGCTTTCGGTTGAATTTCCTGAATTTTTGGTATGTTGTAGGCAAAAGTGTGCATGGGCACACAAAAATCGACCGACTACTTTTCGAGATACAGGCTATTAAAGATGAAAAGTGAGGCTTTCTGCTCAGAATCTTTAACAATTCCGAGAATTGCCAAAACACCTATTTATTCTGGGAATACCATACCTCAACGATGGGACAATGTAACATTGATATCGTATCCATCATAATAATAATAATGGCTTTTATTGATAGGAATGAAGACATGGAACCCCTAGGATTCAATCGACGACCAAGAGATCTAGGAAATCTTGTCGTTTCTTGTTCTTCCATCCATTATACATTTTCGCTTGGTGCTCTACAACAGGGTGAATGAAGAAAAATCCAATTCCATTAATTTTAAAACAACCAGTGTGAGTTCTCTGATGAGAATTGATAATTTCATTTAGCCTGGAATACTGCGTGGTACGAGAATAGGGGTACGTCAACCCCTCGTTTTTAACCGACGAGGAGGTTCTCTAGCCGACGCGTATATATATATATATATATATTTATATATATATATATATATATATATATATATATATATATATATATATATATGAAAGAGTGGAATATCGAGGGGACTGTTAAAAACAGAATGGAAGGAATTTAATGGACATAACCCTCAGAGAAGTGTTAACCGTAGACACGTGTTAACCGTAGACAGTACGGTGGAGAAGTGCAAGGATGAACAACACTTGGTGGAAACGACAAATCAACGGAGTCAACAAACAGAAGCCAGCCGTCATTTGTGGTTTCAGTCAGCAGACCCTGCATTCCAAGGCAACAACCAACGTCACCACGGAGGCAGCTATAGCTACCTGCGTGACATCCGAGTCCAGGAATATAAATATGAAAGAGTGGAATATCGAGGGGACTGTTAAAAACAAAATGGAAGGAATTTAATGGACATAACCCTCAGAGAAGTGTTAACCGTAGACACGTGTGTCGGGCTCTCGGCCCTCATCAGTACGGTGGAGAAGTGCAAGGATGAACAACACTTGGTGGAAACGACAAATCAACGGAGTCAACAAACAGAAGCCAGCCGCTCATTTGTGGTTTCAGTCAGCAGACCCTGATGAGGGCCGAGAGCACGAAACACGTGTCTACGGTTAACACTTCTCATTAAATTCCTTCCATTTTGTTTTTAACAGTCCCCTCGATATTCCACTCTTTCATATTTATATTCCTGGACTCGGATGTCACGCAGGTAGCTATAGCTGCCTCCGTGGTGACGTTGGTTGTTGCCTTGGAATGCAGGTCTGCTGACTGAAACCACAAATGAGCGGCTGGTCTGTTTGTTGACTCGTGATTTGTCGTTTCCACCAAGTGTTGTTCATCCTTGCACTTCTCCACCGTACTGATGAGGGCCGAGAGCCCGAAACACGTGTCTACGGTTAACACTTCTCTGAGGGTAATGTCCATTAAATTCCTTCCATTTTGTTTTTAACAGTCACCTCGATATTCCACTCTTTCATATTTATATTCCTGGACTCAGATGTCACGCAGGTATCTATAGCTGCCTCCGTGGTGACGTTGGTTGTTGCCTTGGAATGCAGGGTCTGCTGACTGAAACCACAAATGAGCGGCTGGCTTCTGTTTGTTGACTCCGTTGATTTGTCGTTTCCACCAAGTGTTGTTCATATATATATATATATATATATATATATATATATATATATATATATATATATATATTTATGTATGACCACGCATAATTTTTTACAGAGCTGTTTGTTTCCAATGATTCCTTTTGCATTGGATAGCGTGTACTTCTAAGTTGGTCCCATTTGAATTCGAACAAAAAAATCCATCCCTAAGGGTAGCAAAATGGAGGATATTGATCGTTCACCCTCTGAATTTTGGTCCGTTAACCGATTCTATCAGGCAAAAGTATGTAGTGGGTTTTCCGATTTGGGTTTTTTTTTATCAGATAGTGTATACCTCATAGTTGATCATATTTTAATTTAGAATGAAATGGTTCACCCCTAAGGGTAGAAAAATAGGGGATGATTGTTTTTTCACTTGTGAACATTGGCACACATATGTAGTTGACATTGACAGATCCTCCCACATCCGTCATAATAATTACCTTCTACGAAAGGATGGAATTATATACAAAGTGATGAAATCAACTAACCAGAACTTTCAAAAATAATTTATATTATATAACAATAGATAGTTAAAGTAGATAATAATTTTATTTGACAGTTGATAGTTGAAGTAAGCTAGGTAAGTAAGTATTTTGGAAGTATTCAGATTTCAGCAACAAAAAAATGAAAAATAAAAACTTTTTAACAAAAAATTAATCCGACGAAAAAATCAATTGAAAAGCAAAAAGTAAAATAAACCTTTTTAGTCTTAACGATAATTGAGCTCCTGAACTGATCTAACTAATTTTGAGTCGGCGCCAGCCAAAGAAAATAGTAATTGAATTAGGTAAACCGTAAAATGATGGCAGCGAGATGCACAGCGGCGTTTTGATTACTTCTTCAAAGTCATATAATGATCTTCGATAATTGTTTGTTTGGCGCCGACTCAAAATTAGTTATCCACATTAGTTTAGGAGCTCAATTATCGTTAAGACTAAAAAGGTTTATTTTATTTTTTGTTTGCAGTTGATTTTTTCTACTCCGAATATTTTTCAACAAAAATAATTCTTCGAAAATTGCCCATTTCTGTCTCCGATGGAGTATATGAGTATCAATACAATCCGAACATTCAAAAGTATGTAGCCGTCAACCGAGTTCGGAGACCTATGCTGATATTGATGTACATTATACAGGGTGTCCCACACTATTAGACATTTCTGGAGGACGGGACACAGTATCATGTTGAAAATTTGGTTTCTTGGGTAATTAGTTCTGGTCTATCGATCTAAAATATTTTCCGCTTATATTGAAAATTAGCAACAACTTTGATATTTTGAATGAGACACCCTGTATATTATTTGATTTTTTGCTTTGCTATGCTTTACGATTATTTTACACGCTTTATATTAGCTTCACTTGTATGTTTGTTTGTTTGTTTGTTTGTAACCGACTCCTTTGGGCGCGATTTTGACCCTTTTCCAGACGTCCGAATGATCTGAAATTCCGGTGACAATGCATTAAGGAATTTTTATGTGTAAAAAAACAAAATGGCGGCTCCAATATGGCGTACGAGTTTTGTGATTATGGTCCGATTCGCTTCAAAATTGGTATCCAAAAGTTTTTGTGGTCGGAGATTATGATTCTTTTGTCAAAATTGGAAAATTCAAGATGGCGGCACCAAAATGGAGGACGAGTTTTGTGATTATGGTCTGATTCTATTCAAAATTGGTATGTGATGGTTTTTGGGGTCGAGTATTATGATTCTTTTGTGAAAATTGGAAAATTCAAGATGGCGGCTTCAAAATGGCGGCCGAGTTTTGTGATTATGGTCCGATTCGCTTCAAATTTGGTATCTGAGGGTTTTTGTGGTCGGAGATCATGATTCTTTTGTCAAAACTGGAAAATTCGAGATGGCGGCTTCAAAATGGTGGACGAGTTTGTGTTTGGTCTGTTAATGGTATGTGATGGTTTGGGGTCAGTTTATGATTCTTTGTAATTAATTCAAAGGCTCAAATGGCCGAGTTTGGTTTAGGGTGATCGCAAATTTGGTATGGGGTTTTTGGGGTCGAATATTATGATTCTTTTGTGAAAATTGGAAAAATTCAAGATGGCGGCTCTAAAATGGCGGCCGAGTTTTGTGATTATGGTCTGATTCTATTCAAAATTGGTATGTAGGGGTTTTGGGGTCGAATATTATGATTTCTCTTGTGAAAATTGGAAAATTCAATATGGCGACTTCAAAATGGCGGCCGAGTTTCGTGATAATGGTCTGATTCTATTCAAAATTGGTATGTGGGGGTTTTCGGGGTCGGAGATTATGATTACCTAATTTGATAAAATTATTCCATTTTTTATTTGCAAAAAAATTATAGAAATAATAGTTTGAAAATAACTAAAAAACACGCTTTTATAAATAAACCACACTAAAAAGTAGGAAATAAATAATAGTTTGAAAAAACTAAAAAACACGCTTTTATAGAAAACCAGACTAAAAAAATAGAAAATAAGAAAAAAAATATTTTTATTTAAAAAAAAGCGTGGGGTGCATGGTATCAATAATTATATAGTACACTACACACCGAGGCGATATGCACCCCACGCTTTTTTTTAAATAAAATAATTTTTTTTCTTCTTTTCTATTTTGTTAGTCTGGTTTTCTATAAAAGCGTGTTTTTTAGTTTTTTCAATTTATTTATATGATACTTCCCTATACCTATCTCAATCGGTTTTCGAGAAATTCATTGATTTTCTTATTTTTTGTGCAAAGCTGGAATTCTGGGTGTAGTTTACCAATGTTCTGTGCATTAGTTATTTCTGAGGGAATTTGTTCTCCATTATACAGGGTCGTTGAAAATTTGTGATTTTTTCGATAGATACAGAAATGGTGAAGAGTACATTTTTTTAATGGAAAACCCTATATATTATCAAATATTCTGAAAGACAATCAAAGTTCCTTTGAAATAATGTATTATGTTTCTATATATATATAATTTATACCTAATATACCTCCCAAAAATTCACAATTCAAAAATGTATAAGCTCTATATTAGGTATATCCCACCTCACCTGTAACACGTATTCAAGCCTCCGGGATAGTAAAAAGGATATCCTGGACTTCTAAAATAACCAGTGATATAATCCAGTTCCACACAGTTATTTCTGTCATTCACATTTCTCTCTTCAGCTCCTTCAGTTTGTTTACAAGTTTGTAAGTCATTTCCATACCTCCCAGTCAAAACATTCAGTTGTATCTCATTCCATTGTTCGCACTCGAACCTATGGAAATTTGTTATAACACTGTTTATGCTTTCAGTGTCGATGTAAGTTGTCTTTTCCACGTCTTGTGTTGGAATTGGAATAGAGTTGTAGTCAGGAGCAGCAAAGAAGTACACACTTTTTATAATCCTGGGGTTAGAGAATTCATTGTCATCATTATCAACGTTAGTAACTTCGTTAATTAGTTGAAGCTTCTCCACCGAGGCTACTTGGCTTGGCCAAAGAACTCCGTTGTCCCGAACCTTCTGGACTTTGAGCCCTGATTGATTTCTGCCTGCACTGGGTATTTCTGGGAAGTATTTCTTCGGGCAGTCATCCTGGATAACTTCCAGAACAAATCCAGATTGAGAATTGAGATTGACACCTTCGCTTTGGAAAACCAACGTCTTCGAATTACTAGTACCAAAAGTAGTAACCAGCTTGAGTTCTTTGTTGCAGCCGCAGATATATTTTCCATCTATTTCTAGGAAACCGTAGGGGCAACTGTTGTAGTTTGTAGTTCCCAGCCAGAAGAAGAGGAAATTCAGCCTTATTCTGCACACGTCGTCGTTGGACTTTTGGATTTGGATGCTGCATTTGTTTTTTCTGTTGAGGCTATAGGGAAAGTTTGGACTGGTGAGGATGAAGCGTTTCGAGTTGTAATTACTTGTGCAGCATTGAGGTAAGATGGGAGATGGATTCGGCAGATTGAAAGGTCGAAATGGTGGAGTTGTTGTGTCCGTCGTAGGCTGGATTGTACTCTGCAAAAAAAAAAGATGACTATGATATGGAAATGATTGGTATTTATATATTACTGAGTTGAGTTCGGGAGATATTAGTGTGGCAGAGTTCGATGTCTTCTATGAATTTCCATCAAGAAGGTCATAAAGGAACTCAAGGCATATAATTTAAAATAATTTTGGAACATACAAGTTGGAATACCTTGTATACCAGGTGTCAACGAATTTATTAGACAAGTCATAACTTCTAGAATATTGGGTATATCAAAATGAGATTTGGTATAGATAAATGATAAGTGAAGAGGAGAGTTTTTGCATATTTTTCACTTTCACCGGAACTGGCTTCGGTTTTGAATTTTTAAAAGGAACACCCTGTATATTGCAACATTTTTGGATTTCTGAGACAATTCTGGACCAGAATGTGATATTTTGAAGAGTTTTCACGCCTACTTCATTTTTTTATAGTCACTTTCAATATTGCATCTAGGTGGACATGATCGGACGTAAACTAATCTGAGAAACCTCAGGTGAAGACAATAAATTACAATCGCAAAGTTTTCGTGACTATTATGATATTTATTTATTTATTTACGGATTCACCATTAGAAACAATATAATTACAATTTTAACAGTGAACTACTATTCTAAGAAGTTACATATTATACATATTATAAGACAACAATAATATTAGTCTAACCTTATGTCACTGAGAAATTTTTCAATTCACTCACTGAGTTTACAAGTTTATTAGTCTAACCTTATGTCACTAATAGATTTTTTCAATTCTCTCAATGAGTTAACAAGGGGATCGACATTATACTTATTAAACCATCTCATGCATCTAGACATCGGTGTTTGTAACCATAGTTTGTGCTATGATTTTTTATGCAAAAAAGTGGAGGATTTTTTGTATCGTAAGATTTTACATTGAAGTTAATAATTTCTAAAAGATAAGGACAGTCGACTACTCCTGATAGTAGTTTGTAAATGAATGTCATATCATGTTGAAAGCGCCGTGTGGTAAGTTCAGTTAAGTTAAAATTATTTAATGTATTTTGACGATTAAAGTTGGGATATGTCATCATTTTTAAAGATATATGCTTTAGAAATCAAATTTCAACATTTTCAATTCTTTCAATGTCACATCTGTAATATGGGAACCATGCAACTGAGGCGTATTCCAGTGCTGATCTAACTAAAGAACAATATAAAGTCTTAAGGGTATTACATGACAACTCTTTACCATTCCTCATTATAAATCCTAACATTTTGCTTCCCTTTGCAGAAACATTATTGAAGTGCCTTTTGAAGTTCAGTTGCTGATCTAAAGTAATCCCAATCTCTTATATCGTTTACCCTGTCGAGTACTTTTCCATCAATATTATAGTCATAATAAAGGATATTTTTCGATTTGGAAAAAGTGATAACGTGACATTTTTTTATGTTCAGGTACAAATTGTTTGTTGAGGACCAATCATATATAATATCTAATTCGTTCTGAAGAATCTGACCGTTTAAGACATCACTAACTGATAAATACAACTTCAAATCATCTGCAAACAGTAAGAACCTTGCATGCTGTAAACGATTTTCAATGTCATTTACAAATAGATTGAATAATAATGGTCCACAATGTGATCCTTGTGGTACACCGGAAGCTACAGGAATTGTTTCTGAAATTTAATTATTAATTCTAACACACTGAAAACGTTGTGATGAGAAGCTTCTTATCCAATCTAGTATAACAGTACCAAAACCTAGAGCTTTCAGTTTTTCCAACAACAACAAATGAGTAACCCTATCAAATGCCTTCGAGAAATCGGTATAGATAGAATCTATTTGGTTACCTTTCTCCAAGGCATGTAACAAGTGTTGTTCATATGTTATAAGATTTGTCATAGTAGATCGTCCTGAACAGAACCCATGTTGTTGTGGAATTATTATATTCTTGCAGGCCCAGGTCAACCGACAAGTTACTAGTTTATCCATCAACTTAGGTGTAATAGACGGAATGCAAGTTCCTCTATAATTTGTAACATTTTCCCTATTGCCTGTTTTGTATATAGGTGTAATATAGCTATTTTTCCAGTAATCCAGAGAGATAAGCTGAAAAGAAACTGTATTGGTGCAGTTAAAGTGTAGATACAGTTTTTCAATAATGCCGTCGGTATACCATCAGGCCCATGAGAATACTTGAGCTTCAAGTCATGAATACCATCAAAAACATTAACTAATCCAATATTAATTTTGTTTATATCAACTGTATCTCTATAACAGTAGTTAGGAATTATACAGTCTGTGTTAGAATAAACTTTTGCGAAGTGTTGGGCAAACAAATTTACAGAATCATTTCCACTATGGCTGGTCTGGTTATCCAGATACATTGATTGAGGGTATGATGATGCATTGCGTAGATTGGAGATATGTTTCCAAAACAAATTTGGGTTTTGTTGAATATCACATTCAATATTGTTTAGGTAATTTTTGTAACAATCTTCACTCAGCTCTTTGCATTGAGAACGAACTTGGGAAAATTCAAGATAAGTGTGTTCATCATTTGTCATTTTAAATTCTCTGTGTAGACATTTTTTCCTAAAGATTAGAGATTTCAATTCGTGGGGAAACCAAACTGGATAAGTTGATGTTTTGAAACGTTTCATGGGTACAAAAAGTTCAATACTGTTATATAGAACGTCGTAGAAAAATTGAGTTGCTACATTGATAGAGAGGAATAATACAAGTTGGCAAAATTTCAATTTCGTGTCAACTATTCTTTTTCAAACGACGACCATTTTTTGACAAGCACTTTCCAAAAAAAGCATTTTTGACAAATCTAACGATACTAATTTATTAGCGATTAGATAAAAAATAAGAACATGAATTAAATATAACTAAGGAAAATACTTGATAATAATTGATTTTTGTTGTTGTTCAAGACACAAGTCTCGCAACAATTGAGGCGGTATACTTTTAAATGCCCGTAGAATTACTTCTTCTGAGATTTAAAAGTGGCTGGGGCTGTTGCACAGTAAAACTTTTTTCAACATATCCCCAAATGAAGAAATCGAGCACAGTGAGATCCGGTGAGCGGGCAGGCCACCGTAATGGACCATTGGTTGCATTAACTTGATTATTAAAATGCTCTATTAAGTAATTACAAAGTTCTCTGGTATTATGAGGGGGTGCTTCATCTTGTTGAAAGTGAATTCGCCGTAAAACTGCTAGGTAGATTATTAAGATGATCCACATTTTGAAGACCTATTAACTGACCTTGAAACGATATTGGCCCAATTATTCTGTTTCCAACGATACCAGCCCAGCCAAACCGTTCTTGAAAATTGGCCTCTCTCATTGCATGCTGATTTTTTTGAGTCCAGTACCGAGTATATTGCTTATTGAACATACCAGTATTTGTTAATCGTGATTCTTCGGAAAATAGAATGAAGTTGATGAAATTTGGGTTTACTCTATGATTTTGAAGCAGCCAATCACAAAACACTATTTGTCTATCGCCATCGTCCGCATACAAATGTTGATGTAACTGATATTTAAATGCTCGATATCCGTGCTTTTTCAGTATTTTTCTTGCTGATTCGTGACTTATCTGCATTTCTTGACTAATTTCTCTTAAAGAAACCATTTTATCAACCTCAACCATATCAAGAACGTTAATCTCAGTATCTTTATTTATGAAAAACCTCTGATTCGCCTCTCGATTTCCTTGTTGCCTAAAACGATTCTCAATATACGTAAAATACTGATGGGCTGGATGTTGCCGATTGGGATATCTTTGAGCATAAAACTCAGCAGCATTCCTTGAATTTCATGACATTCTCCAAATATTAATAACATATCCACTTTTTCACTTTGAGTATACATTATTTTGAAGAATAATGTAGCTGAAATTTTATGAAAATTGAGAAACTTTTACTGTCTGCTCATAAATATCATGATCATGGCTATCCATCGCACACTTGACAAAAGTAAATGAATTATTATCCAGTATTTTCCTTAGTAATATTTAATTTATGTTCTTATTTTTAATCCAATCGCATATAAATTAATATCGTTAGATTCGTCAAAAAATCCTTTTGAAAAATAATAGTTAGACAGGAAAATGTAATTTTGGCAACTTGTATTATTCTTTTCTATCATACTAGTCACTAAAAGTGTGCGATTGTAATTTTTTGACTTCACCTGAGGTTCTCAGATTAGTTGACGCCCGATCATGGCCACCTAGATGCAATATTAAAAGTGTCCCTAAAAAAATGAAGTAGGGGTAAAAACTTTTTGAAATGTCTCATTCTGATCCAGAATTTTCTCAGAAATCCAAAAATGTTACAATATACAAGGTGGAAGTGACCGGAAGTGACCAAAGAGTAAAAAAATGCGAAAACTTTCCTCTTCACATATTATTCACCTATACCAAATCTCATTTTGATACACCTAATATTCTAGAAGTTATGACTTGTCTAATGGATTCGTTGACACCCGGTATACTATATTTACGGATTCTATGCATATATATACATATATATATATATATATATATATATATATATATATATATATATATATATATATATATATATATATATATATATAGTGTAGTAAAGTTTCGATAATATATTATAATAATGAGGGTGGTACCAATTTTGTTTGGGTTTCGGCTAAGTGACAGATCGTTTGAAAGGTATTGAAAATACCTATCCAGTCATACCAATTTTGTTTGGGTTTCGGCTGATTTTGATTGATAAATTGAAGAAATACGAAAATTATAGTTTCGCATTTAATTAATAAAGATTTAAGAACCAGTTCTTATAATAAGTGTTCAAAATGTGCTCCATCTACTTCCTGGCAGTAATGCATCCTATTGCTAAACCCAAACAAAATTGGTATGACTGAATAGGTATTTTCAATACCTTTCAAACGAGCTGTCACTTGCCATAGGGTCCCATTTAAAATTATTGGTCACAGTGGCCTTGTGACGTCATTTATGACTATTGCGTCACCTGTTATGACCAGTTGAGAAGCCTACATCCGTTTATTTCCACCCTCCAAATTTCATTATTATAAGTATACCCGTTCAAAAGATACGAGGGGGGGAGGGGACTTTTGACTAGCACTGTATAAATATCAATAATTTTTAATTGAAGGTAATTTAAAATATACAATGGAAAATAAATGGTGATCCAGAAGAATTTTACAATTCTTATGTAGATACTAGAATAGTGATAAGTGTAAATATATAAGAAATATATGTTATGAACTTAATAATAGTAAATATAATAATGAATCATATATAATAGTAATAAGTATACAGATAACTATAATGATTGAATCATAAAATCATAAATGTAAAGATAAAATGATAGATGTAAAGATAAGGTATAATAATGATGGGATAAAACACTGGTCAGATATTGGTACGAAACAGCGGTAAGAGTAACGCAATGAAACATTGACAAGGGGTATGCTACGGGTTTTCTTTCAATCTATTAAATTATGGACGTATGTTCTTGGGAGAGTGGTGATATGAAGAGATCGTTCTTTTTTTAACTTTTGAATGGCATTCATTTTGTATGCTCACTGGAAAAGTATTGAATAGTTTCAGTCCCAAGTATGTGTAGCTTTTTTGTCCCACAGATTTGTACATTGTAGGTCAAACGTACTATATTCATGGGTAAATGTGATTAATGTATATTTTTCAGAATATTGTCGTATATTGATATTTTTATATAGGAGTTCTGTGACATCTAGGATTTCAGATTCACAATATAATGATTCAATTGGGTACGTTGTATGTTTCTGCATGATCAATCTCAAAAAAAATTTTTGGATAACTTCAAGAGGAAGTAAGTATGTTTTTGATACCCCTCCCCATCCCAGGATTCCATAAGGGATGTGGCTTTCACCTAGACTGAAGTATATGATTTATATACTTCTTAAATACTTATAGTAATACTTAAATACTTATAGTAATATTCATTATATATATATATATATATATATATATATATATTCTTTTTTGATTTTTTCACCATAAATGTTTATTTATTTCCTCCAGTTTCTCAAAAAAATTTTATGTCATCCAAAATTTAACAGATCGAGCCATACAACTAGCACATCCAAAATTCAGGGGAAAAAACATAGATAAAATTTAAAAATATTGATAGAAAATAACTATCCGTGCCACCTCATTGAAAAAAATTAATTCACGCAATTTATAATAATAATAAAATAAAGAAGACAACAACATACATATCTCTACCATATACAAAAAAATTATCAAACAAAATCAACAAATCTATGGAAGGATACAACCCAACCATATCACATCGATTAACAAACAAATAATATTATATATTCAAAATTGAAACTGAAAATTCCTAAAAACAAACAAACCCACACAATATACCAAATACCATGCAAAGACTGTCCAAGTACGTATATAGGTCAAACCAAGCAATATTTACAAAAAAGAATGCAAGCTCACAAATATTCAAAAACAGACGTAACAGCTTTATCAAAACACGAAAAAGAAAAACATTATGAGTTTAACACTGAAAATGTAGAAATTCTAGTAAAAAAAAGAACCCAAAAGTAACAACATTCCTCGAAATGATACACATAAAAAAGACAGAAACAGTACCAACAATAGGAATGACATCAATATACAATCACCTTTTTCAAAATCTATTAAAAACCGGGAAAGGGGAAAAAATGAAAATAAAAACCAACTTTTTAACACACCACGATAGCAAATATTTCACATATCTTCAACAACATTCGAACGAGCATCAATATTTATTGATTGAAGAAGCCTCAGGCCAGAGGTGAAACGTCTAGTTAGCACATTACTAATTTTTATTTTGAATCACCAAACCCAAGAACTTCCAAAAAAAAAATATCTTCAAGATTCAAGAACCTACCCTACCAAATATATATATATATATATATATATATATATATATATATATATTACTGTTGAGTTGAAATTGAGTTCTGAGGACTATGTTCGACGAATATAAAACATAATTTAAGTCTTGAAGTGGTGACCTCCACAATTAAATCTAGCTTAAAGACTGACCTGTATGAATGATTCCATATCTTTACTTACAGTTTCGATACTTTCTGTTGTGGAATATTCCCTGTCTCCTGGGCCTTTTTCACAATCCATTCGTGTAACCAATATTCTGAATCTATTTCCAGAACCACCCTCCTCTGTTCTGAGATTTAAATGTAATGACCCATTTTCCGCCAAATAAATCTTAATTCTATCCTCCGTCCCGCAAAGTGCATCATAGTTTTCGATTTCTAGTCTGTCCTTGCTGCACCCCACTGAGTTGCCCAGATCAAAATCGATAAAGTCGAATTTGAAAAAAGTGGCACATTCTGGGCCTCTCAACAAAAACTCACAGGTCAAATTTGGGTCGTATTTTCCAGGATATCCCGGAGACTGCAGGAAAAACTGTTGTTCAGTAAAGACACTATCACAACTACTAGAACTTTCACTTTTTTCTAGTTCGGGAAGAACTTCATCCGAAGAACCATCACTTTGCGAAACTCTCATCAAAGCCAGAAATATTGGCAAGTAACTGAGATTCATCGTGTTCACCATTAAGATTTCAGGATGTGACTGAAAGTGAATCTATTTTCGGTCCATTTTTAGGCGAATATATGGTATTTGTTCTAAGTCGAAAATTCAATGAAGGAGAGGTCAGACAGGATCGGATTTCAAATGGTTTTCACATGTCAGAGTTGAATTTGCTACATGCCATCTCATATATCCATTTTAGACCTACCTGCGGAATGGATAATGATTATCTACTACAAATAGATTCAGACAGTCGTTAATACATTAGGTGATGTTCTTATATATACTCAAAATTAGTTAATTACATTAGTTCAGGACTTTAGTTATTAAGACTGAAAAGGTTCATTTTATTTTTCGGATCTCAGTTTATTTTTTCGTCGGATTAATTTTCCAGAAAAAAGTTTTTATGTATGGATTTATTCATCATACAGTATTTGATGAGAACAATGATTTTTGAAAAACATATCACTTCAAAAACATGGTAACCCCTTGTTGTTTATTCAGGAAACTTATAATATACCAAAAATATTTCAGGAGATGCAATGAACTATAGATTCGAAAAAATCGAATTAAACGGTTTTCTTCACATAAAGGATTCAATATAAAATTGAACCAGAAAATGGTAGATCTCAGGTGAAAAACAACTACTTTCCTGGCAAATACCACGCAGAACATTGAATGATATTCACCTGAAAATCCATGCATACTTCCATACAATATCAATGGACATTGAATGCAAATGTTTCTTTCTGATAAGCTCGATTATGTTTAATTTATGTCGTGTTCACCTAACAATCCGCATACCGGTTTCAGGCTTCTTGGCCCTCATCAGTACGGAGTAGTCAACCAGCCAAACGTCCAAAGAACTCTGGCTGAAGTGAGACACAACGTAAACAAACCATCATCGATCTTGTAACACCTATAGGTACGCCGGAAAAGATAGACTTTAACTGGCGGTACCTAGTGACAGAAAGAAACACTCCGAAAACTATAGATTCATTGTAATTTTATAGTGACAGACATATTTTTTTCGAATCAATCTTTTGAAAAACTTATTTTAGGAAGAATAAAAACTAATATGTGAAGTATTTGACAAACGAATCATTGATATACAATAGTTTGCTACATTTTTGCACGGCCTCTCAATACAATATCGTATGGATGTTGATTGAGAATCAAAATGCAAGATTTCTTCTGGCTTAGCTAGGGGGATCCAAAAATCATCCAAAAATTATGGTATATGGGATGATTTCTGGATTCCCTCGGAACAGACAATTTTTGTGTGCATGTGTCTGTCCGATCTTTGCGGGAATTAACAATATAAAATTGGTATATTGTGTTCCCTGGAACCATGCACAAAAATAAAATCGATTGTCATAATCCCTGTCTCGCAGTACTTAACTGAAGTGAGAGTATCGTGGAATTATTATATTGAAAATTTCAATAACCAAGGGTTGAAATATGGAACCACGCTATGGTTTTATCTATAAAGTGTGAAATAATAATCTCAAATATACAATATACATAAAAAATATATGATTATCTGTGCTGATAAATATATGCAGCCCGTCTCTGTGATCTTTGTTATACATCCTGAGGAAACCAATGTTTGATTCCATTGAAGATTACCACGGCAAACACCGTGACCTAATGTGTACTTCTTGTTCATTTTTTATGGTCATGGCGGTCTGAAACATTACAGTATGAATCATAAATATTCAAATTGAACTTGAAAATACCCTCATGAATGTTTGCTATAATACAATTATCTTGAATATAACAGCTTCGTGAAAATACCTACTCAATACTGACGTTATTATTCTACAAACATCAAAATGATTTAGGTTGTATGATGAGATAGTCGATTGAAGTTATATATTCAGTGTCAACCAACCTGGATATTGTACAAATCGAGGTCTTCATTCTTCAACATCTGCACATAATCTGCAGGGTCGCTGGTTCCAGCAGCCTACCAAACTTCGGCTCTTCGTCCATGAGGGTCAAAGCCCATTGATGTTATGTCTTTTTAATGTTTGTGCACTGTACTGTTATAAGGTAACATGGACCCATATATTGATAAATATGAAAACAAGCAAAAGAAAACTGAAATAGTTGAAAATATTCAAAATTACAATGAAATAATGAGGAATCAAAACCACAATCTGAACATACTACACATGAATATTAGAAGTATCCAGAAAAATTTCGACGAATTTTTTTTGGGTCAGTTAACAAAGGATTTTGATATCGTAGCCCTTTCGGATACATATGATACAGGATCTGAATTTATTCAAAATTGATGAATACAACACACTTTATAACGGGGGCAACTTTAACAAAAATGATGGAATTATTATTTATATAAAAAAAACTACAGATTGGTTGACATAGGTAATACGAAAGCTGTTTAGCTCACTATATTGGGATTTAAAACTGAAACTACTCTAACTGTAATTTATAGATCTCCCAGTACATGTCCTAGAGCGTTCAATGAAGAATTTGCAAAATACCTCGAACGCAATGAAAGAAATACACATGTTATAACGGGTGACATCAATATTGATCTTCTCCAAGATTTAGATTATAGCGAGGAATATAAAAGCATTCTGAGCTCCTTTGACTTTGTCTCCTTTGTCAATCAATATACTAGTCCTAGAAGTAAAACTTGCTTAGATCATTTCCATATCAAAAGTAATATGAGAATCTCAGAAAATATCACACTATTCATTTTTAACTACACAATAACTGATCATTCTCCAATCGCAGCTATACTAAATCTAGAGACAAAAACAACATTTCACTGTTCTCCAAATGAACCCACCCGAAAAAAAAGAAATACATCAACTACGAGAAACTGAAACATAACCTCAACTCAGAAACTGGAATCCTTATATAAAGAAATGATGTGGATTAATGACTGATTCGTTCATTAATACTCTCAAAACGTATAGAAAATAACACAAAACAGTAAAATAAATAAAATAAAAATAAAAAAAATGTAAAAAATTTATGCAAAAAAAAAAAAAAATTTAAAAAACAATGACTATTTCAGTAACTTGTGAAAATCCTTAGCAGAAAAAATTAACATTGCAAACAATTTCGAAAGAACATTCAAAACGTAGGGAACACAATGAATCTATTTCCAACTAGTGAATCCGAAGTCAAAAGAACTGTAGAAACACTTGAAAATAAAAAATCTCTAGGTAAAGACGGGATTCGATCAGAAACACTTGAAAAAATATCCAATTACAACACTGCATCAACGTCTTTTCTGATAAACGAATGTTTCAGAACTGCATGTTTCTTTCCCCAAGTCGTTAAGAATCGGTCTCATCAAACCTTTATTCAAATCAGGCGACAAAAAAAAACTTTATTATCAAAAAGATACTCAAAGGTAGGATTTTGAAGTTTTTGAACGAACTTGATAACATATCAAACAGTCAATATGGCTTTAAAGAAGGAAAATCGACTGAAAATGCCATTTGTGCACTAACATCGAGAATATACAGAGCAATAGATACAAAGAAGTGTTCACTCTGCATTTTCGTCGATCTCTCTAAAGCGTTCGACACGGTTTGTCATGAAAATATATTGAAGAAACTTCTAAGGTATGGCAACAGAGGCAGTTCTTTCAATTTACTAAAGAGATATCTCTCGAACCGACAACAACAAGTATGTGTTGACGATGTCATCAGCGAAATGAGAGAAATTACGTATGGAGTGCCAGAGGGAACTGGCCATTATTGTTCACGCTCTATATAAATAGCTTATTATCAATGGATATAGAAGGTTCGGTTCTGAGTTTCGCTGATGACACCGCAATATTTTATGAATCTAACAAATGGAATGATCTCAAAACCAAAGTTGAATCATATTTCAAAAAAAGTTAAAGATTGGTTCAGTGAACTGACTCTTAACATAGAAAAAATCAAATATATCCCGTTAACATATACAAATAATTTCACCAAACCTAGGAGCGCTAAATGTTGATCAGGATATTATAATACCTGAAGAAAAGGCAGTGAAATATTTAGGAATTATTATCGATAGGCACTTACGTTGGAACCTGCAGGCGAATAATATCTGCAATAGATTAGGAGGATTTCTGTCTCGACTCAAATATCTGAGGGAATTCTTGAATATACATCACTTAAAGACCATATATTACCCTCTCATTCAGTCTCAACTCTCATATGGTATTCTCGGTTGGGGAGGTATAAATGACTGCCATCTAGTTAACATTGTCACCCTGCAGAAGTGAATTATCGGGGATAACACCATAAGTGCTTTGAAAAGTACCGATAATTCTGAAAAAACGTGTTTTTCAAAAACTGCACAAGTTTATTTTTTTTGTTGTTTTAAAGCATACATTGCCCTACTCCGAAGGAGGAGGGCAATTTTTTGAAACAACGAAAAAAATAACCAAGTGCAGTTTTTATAAAAAAACGTTTTTTTCAGAATTATTTGGTTAATTTTTAAAGCACAAATGGTATTCGGTAGAAAATTCCAAAAATACAAAAATATTCATATTATTTATTGTTATAGTTGATACTGCAATTATTGTAAGTAATATTGTAACTGCAGTTGAATTGTTACCTAGCGCGATGATTTACAGCGATAATCCACATAGTAGGTGGATTACCGCTGTAATTCAGCGATAATTCCACACCTCTTATGGACATTTTGACACATGAGTGAAATTTTTAAAATCATATATAGCAAAGCGTTAACCTACTCAAGTGACGCACTAATTTAAAGAGAGCCAAATTTTTTATCCCAGGCAACTATTTTGTCTCAAAACATAGTCACTACACGAGAAGTAGAGGAGTGAAATTCCAAGAACGAAAATGTGAAAAAAACATAGGACAACGTTCTATTGAGTTTTTGGGTCCAAAGTTATACAACGTTATACCAAATAATTTCAAGTTGATATAACTATTTGCGTCCTATGAAGTTCATATAAAAAAATGGTTGCAAATGGGGTCGTAACATTTCAAATGGCATATATGAATGAGAGTTAATCAACAATTCTGTATGATTTCCACGTTTGAACAAAGAAAATTGAATACAAATCCGATAAAAATGAAGAAGAAAAAATAGAAAGGTTTTTAACAAGCTGAATTTGTGTTGGAAGGTGAGAAAATCTCCTCCTGTTAGAAAAACCAAGGAATGTGCTTTCAAACATAACCCCTCTTTTCACAGAAAAACACATTTTTTTTTTGAGATAAAAATCAGGAGAAGCCTAGAGGCCTCCAGGCGGAACGTAATTATAATTAAAAACAAACACAGCTTTTCTGTTCCAAAAGAACCTATATACATTGAAAACGAAACAGCTGCTCTGTAGGTCGGCAGAACCGAATTATATAAAAACGCTCGGACACGTCAACTACATTTCCAAGGGGGACATCGTTCGCGATGAAATTCACCTGAAATACATTTCATCCCTCGGAGCTGTGACCGCCACCCCTAAATTTTTAAATGGCAACATATAGCAAGTGATACCTCATTTGCAAGGTATTTTCCTTCTTGATATCAAACAACAAAAATAAATTAATTCTAGCGAATCGTTTTCGAGATATACGAACTTGAAGTTGGGAAATCACTTTTTATTCACTCAATCAATTAAAATAACATCTAACAAAGCAACTGTTTAAAGATAATTATCATAGTCAAGGAATTAAATGATCTAACTGTTTACCAACAAATAACATGCCATTCCGTTTCAAATTTCTATTTCATCCTCATTCACTTGATCGAAAACATTTTGAGGTTCTTAAGAATCGATAAAAGACGTTTTCTCGAATTCGACTCAAATGCGAGTACAACAAAAACATGTATGAGAATTTTTTTTTCGCCAAATCGCAATTGTGGACGTCTATCAGTGTCGAACTGATCTTTGATTGAACGACATTAGAGTGAATTACTTGACTAATGCTGCTGAATATCTTTCCGCAATAATGGTGTAAACGATCGTGGAAAGAGTTGAAATAATAACATTTTTTTTTGAATGGTGAGTGCGGTAACTTTACAGCTAATTTGTTCAATGAAACGCATCCAGATAAACTTGTTGCTAGAAAATACGTTCTAGAATTAGTGCAAGAATTTCGTCAAACTGGATCAGTAGCCAACAAGAAACGAGACCCAGAACGTGAATTTCCGTTGAGAAATGAAGCTGTTGAAGTTGCACTTTTAGGACAAGTTCATGTAGACCCAACATTGAGCACAAGAAATTTGGCAAGGGTTACCAATATCAGTAGAACCAGTATCTGCCGAATCCGGAAACATCATAAATTCCACCCCTACAAAATACATTTGGTACACCAATTGAATGAAGATTATTTTGATAGGCGACAGGAATTTTGTGAAATTATGACTACGAGAGTAGATGCTGATGAGAATTTCCTTTTCACCATCTGCTTTTCTGATGAGTCTACATTCTTTTTGAATTCGACTGTGAATCGTCATAATTGTCGTTATTGGTCAGATGCCAATCCACATGTTTTGCACGAAGTCCATACTCAAACTCCCCAAAAACTCAATGTCTAAGCCGGTATTTTTGGGGACTGTTCGATTGGACCAGTATTTTTCGACGGTAACCTGACAGGAGAAACTTATTTGGAATTATTGAATGAATTTGTTTATCCACAATTAGTAGAAATCATTGAAAATGACGATAGTTATCATGAAGACCACTTGATATTTCAACAAGACGGGGCACCTCCACATTATGCATAGCCTGTTAGGGCGTTTTTGGATAGAATGTTTCCTGGAAGTTGGATTGGAAGAAGAGGCTCTATAGAGTGGCCAGCCAGATCTCCAGATTTAACCCACTTGACTTTTTCCTGTGGGGTCACTTGAAAAACAAAATCTTTGCAACCGAAACATAATCTCTGGAAGATTTACGAAGGAGAATTATTGAAGAATGCCGTCGAATAACGCCGGAAATGCTACGAAATGTGAGGTCTCGTTTTGAACAGAACTTGTACTATTGTATGGAAATGGGTGGTAGACAGTTTGAACATTTGGTTCATTGACAATATTAATTATTGCGACAGTCGCTTTATCAGATATTGTTTTTATTGATTGAGTGAATAAAAAGTGATTTCCCAACTTCAAGTTCCTATATCTCGAAAAAGAATCGATAGAATTAATTTAATTTTGTTGTTCGATAATGAGAAGGAAAATACCATTCAAATGAGGTATCACTTGCCATATGTTGCCTTTTAAAAATTAAGGGGTGCTGGTCACAGCTCCGAGGGATGAAATGTATTTCGATTGAATTTCATCGCGAACGATGTTCCCCTCGAAAATGTAGTTGCCGTGTCCGAGCGTTTTTATATAATTCGGTTCTGCAGACCTACACAGCCGCTGTTTCGGTTTCAATGGCCCACTCTGTATATATTGTTATGTTGTATATGATTGTTAGTAAGTTTATTTTTTATTTTTATTTATTCAAATTTTTGTGGCATATACTCATCATAATGGTGCTTGTTACCCCATTTTTCCTGTACACTTCACCTCTCCTTTTTTTTTCTTTTCATTTTACCTTTTTCCAGCTCAGTCGGTACGCCTATGTAGAGATGATTCTCTCAATCTCAGGAGGATTGCAGCTGCGCCATCTAGTTGTTTTCTTGATGTCAATATACTGTTTATGTTAGAAAAATTGATTGTAAAATGATCAAATAATAAATGATGAGTCCAAAAATAGTCAGATAGTTGTTTTTTATTGAAAGATTACTTAAAACAACCTATGCCTGGGGTTATCTATCTCATTCTAGTAATACTTTGCAACCGATCAAAATTGAAAACTTTAAATTTGCTTGCTCATGCGCAATAATAGAAATATTCCAAAATAAATATTCATAGGTTATTTTTAGTTCTTTTGATAAACAGAAGAAGACTATTTTCACTCAAAATAATGTGTTTTTTATAATCAAACCGAAAATGTGACAGTTCCATGCATATTCCCACTTGATTGAGTTTATGAAGATAAAATACCTGTTAAGAGTATTTCTTGAACTCACACGAATCCAGTAATATTCTGTGGTTAGTTTGGAGTGGATGTCTTGCAAAATTCGGCCTCTTTACTGCTAGAGAAGTGGAAAATTGGGACTCTAACCTCCAATTCTTGGTTAGTGGTTTCTCAGTAGATTTTGCTCCTGATTTTTTACAAAGTTTTTTGTATGCATGAATGACTCTCAAATGCCTCAGTTATAAGCATTTTTCCTTCAAAATTGATCATAAAAAATTACAGTTCCGCTTCATTTTTAATTTTCATTTCTCGACTGCTTTTATTTTTCTTCCTCCTTGGTAACTCACGTTTTGTTATCTTTTACCAACTATTGGCACCTTTTTTAAAACATATTTTTCAACTTCTTACCTATTATACTCATGTTATTTACAAATTTGATTTCTTCACATGGTACTATTCACAAATATTTCTTCAAAGTTGTCATTTTCCATTTTTCTACGCTCAAATTTCATTATTTTGATCATTCAGAAGAAAAATAATATGTCATTTGCCTGTCATGTTTCCTTTTGTTTCTAAATTTGTATACAGGATGTTTCTTGCATATAAATATAATGTGTAGTTGAATTCTGAATGTTTGTTTCTACATTTGGATTTGTATATTTTTCTAGGTTGTTCCAATTGAACGAACTGATCAAACATAATGATGATCACAGAAAAACTCTACTGCCACCCTCTTGAATTATCTGCGTCGACTAGAATATGGCCAAAGGTTTTCAAGATGCAAACCGTAGAGAAAAGATTCATAAAAACACTCATAGCAGGTATTTATGCAGTTTTTAAATAGTTTTGTGCCCTATTTTTACTTTTTTATTTTACATATATACCATATCGTAACAATATATATATATATATATACATATATATATAAATATATAAATATATATATATATATATATATATATATAGTGAATTATTTTCTCGACTATACTCATAATAATTTGAGGAATTAGCGGGTATTCAGTCTGGTTTTATATAAAAAAAACTCTTCTTTACTTTTCCAAGCTTCCGACAATTTATTTTGTCTTTATCCAAATGAGTAAAATTAACGAATATAAGTGTATAAAATATATCGACATTATGACTTCAAAAAATTTTCACACTGATAGATATTTGCATTATTGAATATTTGAAAACATATCCACTACGTAGTATTGTGAGCTGTGCATATTTGTTTGGAAAAATATTTTCTGATAAACTGGTTTTCGCAGAACTCTTGATATCTAAAGTATAAAGTAATCAGTAATGAAGAATAAAGCAAATTCTGGTGAAAATTTATTTATTAACATTTGCCATTGTCTTAAACTTATCCTAGATTACCAAATATTTACATCTTATTTAGTTGATTCAACCATCAAAATTCCAAAGAACTTACTATTAAAAAAATAAATAAAGAGATACGATACAAATGGATATACATCTAACGATATAAATTACTAGGATATAATTCTGTAATAATTCGCTATCGCAGATGCCACAGTAGTACATGCGAAGAAAACAAGTGAAGTTTTCAAGAAGTTGAAGAAGAAACTGAACCTGAAAAAAAATCAATATATTGAATTATAATATTTATAAATTGCTGTAATAATGATTGGAATGCCGAACCAAATTTTTGTTTATCCGTCCATCTATCTATACAGGGTGTCCCTGGACTTCCTCTTTTCCTCTCGGAAATGTATAGATGGGGTCAAAATATCACCAGTACTTCATATAACTTTTGTTCCTAAAAGCCTTCGTTACCAAGTTACGGGCCCTCAAAGTTACAAACTGAAAAATGTTTTTCTTTAATAACTTTCAAAGTGAATATTCAAAATCATCTGAATTTTGGTGATTGACTGAACAAATGAATAACTTCGATGAGTTCTCATGCAGGAGTCAGTTGTTTCGCTACAAAGTCAGGAACGGACTACCTCCGATGATCCACACCCCAAAACTTTGAAATGACTGGGATTTGAAAATATGTTTTGAAAAAGCAGGGTTACCTGGACAATTTCCTGAATAAAAGTACTCGTGTGGAAAATCGATCAAAGCAACGATTGTTGATAAAAATGCATTTTTGTTCGACGACATCCAACCTGAGATATCTACCATTATTCGAAGAGATTAATTTGTAATGAAAATAGAAATGATAGGTACAATGTTCCTAACGAATTTTTATCATGCAAACACGTTTACCTTACAAAACTCATGGTGTAAATAATCAATCGCAAGCCTCAAGAGCAACAGAAATGCAAAATCCGCTACAAGAACTGCTCGATATGACCCCCGTCTCTCTCAATACATTTTCTTAGTCGGCGCAAACACCCTCTCTGCCCTTGAAATAGCATGCCAGGGTCGTTTCGTATGGCTTCACAATGTAATGTAATTCTATTCAACAAGGCATCTCTGGTGTGAATAGGTGTAGCGTAAACGAGGCTTTTTAGATGCCCCCACAGAAAGAAATCCAATGGACTTAAATCCACCTCTACCAATCCATCTATTGGGGAAAATCTGGTTCAGATGGTCCCGCATAATCAAACTGAAATGAGGAGGAGCGCCATCATGCATAAACCACATATCTCTTCGGGTTCGTAATGGAACATGTTCCAAAAGTCCATCCAAATCGTTCTGAATGAACTCCAAATAACGTCCTCCATTCAATCGGTCATGTAGAACGAATGGTCCTATAAGATGGTTTCCTATGATACCAGCCCAAACATTCACGTTGCATTTCCGTTGGTGTTTGGTTTGCCATATCCTATGGGGATTTTCTTCGGCTGGAAAATCTTCAGGTGTCATGGCATGTACTTTCTGAATGTGATATAGGTGGAGCAGTTGTTCCCTAATTATTCTATGAATAGCGGACTTGGATGTATGGAACTGTTCTGATAGGTTTCTGATGCTCATTGAAGGATCATCAGCGACAGCTTCCAAAATATTTTCCTCCAATACAACGGTACGCACAGCCCTAGGAGCGCCCTCACCACCTCGTTTTGGCAAAACTGAACCTACAATGATATCGAAATAAAACAACAGGCTCCAATTAATTATCCCTCAAGCTGCGATCGATACGATTGAATGTTTCTCTTGCCGGTAACGATCGATTGGGGAAAAGCTCGGCATACAGACGACGGGCTTCTGCAGCATTACCAAATGCTCGTCCATACAATGCATGCATATCTGCATATTCGTTGAATGTGAACTGTTCGGCCATATCAAAACACTTCAAACTGTCCCATTATAATATTGACAATACAATGACAACGCACCACTCAACAAAACAAAATCGCATTCCAGTTGTCATTTTTCATCCACATTAATTTTATTTCATTCTGCAAGGTATTTTTGTCAACATCTGTGGAAGAAATGGAACATACATTTATTCACCGGATATTTTTCACCTATTCATGTGCAGCCGTTTTTGTAGTTTATTCGTTTGCTTTTAATTAGTTATGTCTTCCGATGTGCATTTTTTCAGCTAAATTTATCTTCGGGTTAAAGATTTTCTCCCATGAAATTATACTTATCAGTGAAACTCCTCAATATTTAAGCTGTGAATACGAATTTGCAACATCCAAATGTTGAGTTTCATGAGATTCAGATAACACAACACGAAACGTGCTCATTCCACGCGTACATACAAAATATGGATTGAATTCGATATTTCATAGTGGAGTAGCTTGTTAGTTCAAAAACACCACGAATCTACATAACTTGATATTTCATTTGAAAAAATATCTACATTGTGAATGAAACTTTCAACTAGGTACTGTACTTCTTGTTCACAACTTCATTTCAGCATATTTTGTATTATCCCTGTTATAAATGTTTTTGGATTAACGTTAGCATTAGTATTTCTACTATGAAAATTTTTCATTTCAAATAATGGTGGACGATCGGGTTTGATGTCGTCGAGTAAAACTGCATTTTTATTAAGAATCGTTGCTCCGATCGACTTTCAACATGGGTACTTTTATTCAGAAAATTGTCTAAGTAATCTTAGTTTGTTGAAAATTATTCAAAAATGATCTGTCATTTCAAAGTTTTGGGGAGGGGACCATCGGGGGTAGTCCGTTCCTGACTTTGTAGAAAAATAACTGACTCCTGCATGAAAGCTCATCGAAGGAATTCATTTGTTCAGTCAATCACCAAAATTCAGATGATTTTGAATATTCACTTTGAAAGTTATCAAAGAAAAACATTTTCCATTTTGTAACTTTGAGGGCCCGTAACTTGGTAATGAAGGCTTTTAGGAACAAAAGTTATATGAAGTAATGGTGATATTTGACCCCATCTATAAATTTCCAGGAGGAAAAGAGGAAGTCCAGTTACACCCTGTATATCTATACTTTCTTATTTGTTCATATGCAGGGAAAAATAACAAGCAGTTAATCAGCCAAAAGCAATTACGAAGGTCAATCGAACATGTGAAAAAAATGTAGATTCCTATTTGAAATAAGAAAGTTGCCACCGACATTCGGCACACCCTGTGGGGTTGAAAATATTCAGGGAAGAATCTATGGGGTGAAAAAAAAAGGCTCACCCACTAAATGATACACTGGGTTCAAAGGGATACTGCTCCCTCAAACCCCTGATGAAGTCCACGAAATAGGCATTCCAGTCTACCCTCTCCAAGGATAAAGGAAATAGTTCTTTGTCTGTTTGGTCCATCTTTTTCCATAACTGCACAATATTGTCATCGATAAAAGTCCAGCTATTCGTGTAGAAGGGGGACAGCAACACAAAAGCTTTTTGTAGATTTTTGTGCATACGTGATAGTCTAAAAAAAATCGATTAGTCGCTTATATTCCCGAGTATCTCATCTTAATCGTATGATATAGCTTATAATTTAAGGAAACTTCAAACGAATTGAAAAAAAATCTTTTGCGGTCGGGGTTATACAGGGTGTTATGTAATAAGTGTCCGATATTTCACAGGACGATTCCTCAGTTATTTCTAAGGTGAAAAGTTCATATAAGCATGGGTCCGCAAGGCCTTCATTTTCGATATACAAGGTGTTGAAAATTTATTTTTATTTTGGTTTTTCGTGAATAATTTTTAAAATAATGTCGATATATAAACGAAAATTGGTATTTGAGGATTTTTGAATATGAGAAATTCAAATTTGATCTTAGTTTGGCCCTTATAGGGGGCGCCACCTACAGGTCTTTGTCTCTTTTGAGGAGCCACAACTTTGTCGTGCATGTGTGTATCACATTTTCTAGAAGAAAAATCGATTCCTCTATTATTTTTACGCAAGAAAGGTATGCCTTTCAAAAGTCGCTACAAACAGTCGTTTTCGACATATTTTGATTTAAATTAATCGATGCATCCAATCTTCTTCTCATTGATTCGCGAACTTTTGAAAATAAAAGTATCAAGTAGACTAGTAAGTTAATGCCAATGTTTTTTTTGTGCTGACATCAATACTATTCTTTGAAATATAAGACATTGTGATTCCCCGATAGATGGCGCGGGGGACACATCAGCTGGAAAATTTCAAATGGCCTAGGGGGTGAAGTTGCACATCGTTGGAAAGATAATTCAATTTTATTTTCAACCATGCATTTTTTTTTTCAATTTCGTTATGTGCCATTTTACCCCCATTGTATTTGACATTTTAAAGTTGATGTGCACACTGCGCCATCTATTGTGCAATCATAATATTTTTCATTTCATTCAATACCTTTTTTTTCATTGTTCTATGTCGAACCGTTGAAAAGTTAACAGGGGGGGGGGGACTATTGAAAACCGCACTGTATAAAATTTACAATATGATTTGATTGTGCTTTCAAGTTAATCATCCTCATTCTCTGTACTATCTGTTTATATACGCCTGATTTTTCAATTGAAAAGATTTTGTCATTATTGTTTAAAAAAAATCTCAACGAATTGTTAGTGTGCAAAGAAAACATAAATTCCTATCAAATTCACTGAAAATATTTTTATTATCATAATTTTTCTAGAAAAGAAATCAAATCAAATCAAATTTATTCAATTCAAATAATCAATTACATAATAACCATTTTATGTGCAATTTTACATTCATCAAATTCTCGAGAATCACACCTAAGCATAGAATATGCTTGTACTGTGCCAATTCTCTCAAATTGGATGATTACTTACGACTATAAAAAATAAAAAAATTATTACGGTGCGGTTTGAGGTATCAAACAAAAATTTATGAGTAGCGGGGAGAAAGGGAACAAAAGTTCATATTATAGATTATGTAATATGTATATAATATATATTGGAGTGAGAAAGTAAATGCAGTGAACCAAAGGAAAGAGTGAGAGAGGGTAATCCTGAATGAATACTCTTATGGAATTTTTGTGTGATATGATTAATTTGCGTCAGTTTAGTAGTAGTAGGGACTTAAAAGATATTGTTAAACACAGTTGCATTTTCAGCGAGGTATAATTTTAAACTTTTTTTGAATTTGGGAAGTGTGTTTATATTTTTCAGAAGTGCTGGGAGCATATTGTAGAGTTTAGGACCGAAAAAGAAAACGAATCTCTGAGTGTGAGTCTTGTGAAACAATGGAAGTTGTATTTTATCGGTGAATCTACTCACTTTGGATTTGCATTGGTCATATTTTTCCATGTTCGAATAAATCCATGTCAGGCTTTGGAAAGTATATAAGGATCTGATGTTTAGTAATTTGGCGTCTCTGTATAGTGATTCACTTGAATGCAATCTGTGTTTCTTGAATATTATTTTTAATAAAGTGTTTTGCACTGTTTGCATGCAGGTCATTGAACTATAAAATGTTCCACCCCAAGCTATTATACAATACCGTATCACCGACTCTGCCAGAGATGTATAACAAATCATCAAATTCTTCCTATCAAGAATATCCGTAGATTATAGAAGGTGTAAATAAGCTTTCTCAGTCTTTTGTGACATGACTTATGTGTTCGTCCCACCTGAAATGCTGGTCCAGCATAACACCTAAGTATTTGATGGTTGAGGTCTTATCTATTGTTTCACATGTGCATGGTTGATGTGAGTCGCATCTCGAACTTTTTATCTTTAATTTTATTTTTTGTGGCTGATCTGTGTTTTGCAGAGAAAATGTCATAAATTTCGTCTTGCTAACATTCAAAGTAAGTAAATTATAATCAAGCCATGTCTTAATCTTTTGGAGCCCATCTTCAGCAAGTTTATAGACATTTTCCCATGATTCTCCTGTGTATACAATAGCTGTGTCATCAGCATAGCAGATGAGGTGACCACAAAAGTCAGTCATTTCCGTGATACTGTTAATGTAAATGAGAAAGAGAACAGGTCCAAGCACAGTTCCCTGAGGAACACCAATAGTAACTTCTTGTGGAGTACTCAACCGTTCATCAATTTTAACTCTTTGTACTCTATTTGTTAAATAATTCTGCAAAATTTCTAGTGTCTTATCTCGCACACCATATGTATATAATTTTTCTAATAGGAGACTATGGGATACGGTGTCAAATGCTTTGGCAAATGGAACTGAAGTTCGTATATGTAGCCGAAGGAAGGAGGTTTTGATTATTTTTTGTGAACACATAATGTTGATGAGTATATAAATGAGCAGTGAAGCCATTATTGAAACCTATATTAGACAAATAGGTTCATAGGCATAGAAAAAAGGCGTGTTAAATAAGTCATAATTGTTTAAGTAGTACAGGTTTCTCATTTGGGTCTGTGAATTTTAGCAATAAGTATTTTCAGCCTTATTTTTATTGAAAAAAAAAAATATGAAAATAAATTATTGTTATTGAAACGTGATAGAACTGAAACATTGAATCAACATAGAAAAAGTTACTTATGTAGTGAATAAGGAAGGAAAAGCTTTTCTTATTAAATAAAAAACCAGATATGGAAATTGGTTTCCACTTTCTTCCATTTTGGAGAAGTTGGTGATGAACGCTTCTGAATTTTGTTTCTTCAATAAAATATAATTTTTCCAAAAAGTATAACATTACCCATTTTCATATATATAACCCTATAAAGAGTTTTTTTGAAAAATATATATATATATATATATATATATATATATATATATATATATATATATATATATATATAATGTTTAACTATATCTAATAAAATGAGAAACAAATATGTACATCAAAGTTTTGCCCAAAACAAAATTCAGAGTTTGACAATCCTTATAAATATCTATCAATTAATACAAAACAGAAATAAAATGAAAAATGATTAAAATAAGGAAAATATATGAAACTACGCCATGCTACGAGACACAAGCTTCAAACGCCAATTGATAATTTTCATAAAAATAGAACAAAGCATTTCTAACCTAACCCTTTGTTGGAGTGCATTCACATGAGACAATGAAAATAGATTTTGATATGACTTTCCAAATATGGTCATGCATCAATAATTACGGGACACCTATGCGACGTACTAAAATTACACATTAAAATTAGAATTATTCTTAGCAGGGGAAAAATTACAGCTCGTTGCCAATGACGCATTGTAGTCTTGGGGAGAGAACTATTCAAGGAAAAAATTATTCTTCTCTAGACATTCTATTCGGGACATCGCAGTGTACAAGTCATTCCATACAGTACATTCAGAATGATTCTGTCATAAAGAATCTTAAATAGTTTATTAATCTCAGCAATTAAAAGATGTAGATAATTCAACGAAAGCATCTAATACCTATTCGACAATCCCTTCGAATTAGATAAATCCATACCAGACTAGACTTTGAGAAAAATTTCGAAATAATATTAAACCAAGTTGATTTTAATAATTCAAAAATTGTATTTAATAAGAGCATATAATTTGAGAATGGAATAAATCTGTTTCATAAGTAAAACAAAAACAAGTTACATATTTTTCTATATAGAAATTAGATTGAATCGTTGAAACGTCCTGGTGTCTGTGTGCAATGGGCAGTGCTTCCAAAATGGAGAGTTACTCCTTTTCTCTTAATGTGTGTGAACAAAGGCATTTTATATTTGTTAATTCGATATTATCATACCATATTTTCCAAATGAATTGAATTATAAGAATTACTTTCTCAAACGTAGCTTTAATTCAGTTACTTGAAAGAGTGTAAAGTTTTGCATTTTTATATTACTATATGATGTTTTAATTACACTGATAATTGATACGAGAAAAATTTTAATTCCAAGGTTAAAGGTTTAATTCATAAACATATGAATATATTTCTAATAAGCTTACTGAAAATGCTTGCAAATTTTAGTTGATATTATTATACAGATACATACTTGCAATTCAGATGTATTCGAGTGAATATGATTATGATTTGTGTGATGACCTTGATAATTGGAATTGATATTATCATACTTTTACCAACATTCTATTAGTATTTTCTTCTTGATTGACTTTTGAGATGAGACTTAGTAGATGGATTGAACGAATCTGCGTTAATCATATATTGAGAGATTTAATTGGGCAGGCCGCTCCCCATATAAATCTAGTTGTACAGCAATCAGCTATTCAACACTCAGTATAGAACCTCTGGCAACTTTGAAAATACACCTTGTACTGTCAATGGTGTGCAAATATATATAATTCAGCATTGACTAGAGCAAACAAAAATAAATTGAATTAGTTTCATTCTAATTCTTTTCAAAAGTTATACAAGGGGTTTGACTTCAAGTTGAGGGACTTCAATTCTACAATTGTATAGGTCATTATATTCGGTTATAGATGTGGAATTTTTCTTTTACACACCTAGACTGGGTATAACATTTTATTCTCAGGTGTGGAGTTCCTTTTGAACAACACCCTGTTTGGGATCATAATATTGGTGTTACAGGTGTGGTGTATTCATTCATAACACGATTCACCAAAAATAAGTACACACCGCAATATAAAAATAACATTAAAAAAAGTTCTACCAGAAGACACGAAATAATTGAAAATTGAAACTAGGGGAAAAAACATAGATTATGAACAAATTGAATCGAAACTACAACATAAGATGGAATTACACAGAGAAGGATTCAAATCATGGATATGAACAATTATTGGCTGATATACTGTCAATTTTGAATGGAGTAGTTCCAAAGAAACAGATCTTTGGACATTATAAGGAATTCTGGAATGAGAACGTGAGACAAGCTACAAAAGAAAGGGATATAAGAACAATCCTACTGAAATGTGGAAAACACTGAAAACATTAATGCCAAATAATTACCAAGAAAACAATATTACAACAATTGATTTGGGCAATGGTGAAATAATTTCCGATATGAACTCAATGCCAAATGGCCAGAACACATTTTATATCAGAAGTATAAACAGATTACTGATGGAATTGCTCCCAATTTCTCACATAGCTTCCCTATAATGAAAAGAATAACTGAAAATAAATTGTCCAATTTCAGTCTTATCAATATGGTAAGTTTAGAAAAAATTGTAAATTCATTGAAAAATAAAAGTAGTCCAGATGAAATTTGTGTAGAACTCCTGAAGAAGTGTTTCAGTGCCATTTCTAATCCATTGTTGAACATAATAAATAGTTCCTTAGAACGAGGTGAAGTACCAACTGAATTGAAATTATCTACGAATATACCTATACCTAGAATTCCAAATACAAACCAAGCTATTATTGAGACCAATAAATATAATTAATGCTACAGCCAAAGTATTGGAAAAGGCTGTATATGAACAACTAGTAGATTATTTGGAGAGCGATAAGGTACTATGCGACTATCAATCGGGTTTTCGTAACAAACATAGTTGTGAAACCGCATAACAATGTGTATTAGCAGATTGGAAGACAAGCGCAGAAAATGATCAGTGTACTATTGCAGTATTTCTAGACCTTCAAAGGGCGGTCAAAACCGTAGATAGAGACAGGCTCATTAAAAAAATTTAAAGCGTTGGTATTGAAGGAATGGCATTAAAGTGGATGATGAATTACCTGAGCAATAGGCAGCAGAGGCTGAAACTGGGTGAAATTTATTCAGATATAATGCAAAATGATATAGGTGTGCCCCATTGGTCTATTTTGGGACCATTGTTATTCCTCATATATTTCAATGATATTGTTACCATAGCACAAGAATGTGAAATTCATTTGTTTTCCGACGACACCCTTCTGTACTTTAGTAGTGAAGATGTAAAAAAGTGTGCTGATATTATGATCACTACTCTTGAAAGGGTTTATAAATATTGTTGTGCAAATTTATTGAAAGTGAACGTGAATAAAACAAAATGGATGATATTAGGAAAACACGAAAACCACAATAAAAACATATACGATTGAATGACGTGGATATAGAAAATGTATACAAATTCGTTTATCTTGGAATAATTATTGACAGTCAATTGAAATTCAAAGAACATGCTAACCAGGTTATCAAAACAGTAGCTTACGAATCTCAGCCAATGGTCTAAATTAATAATATATAACACTATAATACTACCACATTTTAATTATTGTTCGACAATTTTGTATTTTCTTGATCAAAATGAAACAAGCAGACTCCAGAAGATGCAGAATCGTGCTATGCGAATAATTCTACAATGCTCGAGAACAACACCAATAGCACATATGCTTCAGACCCTTCAATGGCTTCCAGTGAAGAAACTCTTCGAGTATCAAACACTGATTTTCATTTTTAAAGTCAAAATTGGACATTCATCTGTATATCTCCAGAATAAAATGATATATGTTAATGAAAGACATGATCATAATACGAGGAAAAAAAACGAAATGGAAGTTGAAAAATATAAAAAAATTGAACATATGATTCTCTATTTTATAAAAGGAATATATCATTTTAATGAGCTTCCTCAAGAAATTAAAAATAGTGTTTCAATAAATACATTTAGAAGAAGCTTGAAGACTACCTATTGAAAACATAGTATATTAGTATTTTATTATTATTTATGAATTTCTATGTATGTATGTAAGTTTAACTGATTTTATTTTTGTACAATGTTAATCTTATCTTATTTATAGTTGACCATGTTGTGTGTGTATTTTTAACTGAACTGACCATGTATTTACTTTTGTAAATGAATTAGTTTCGACTAAATGAAGAGAAATATATATAACACCCTATATATAGCCGGGTATAACATCGATATCCAAAGAATATAACAGTATTACAGTTTTATCTATTCAATCAGCCACGTACCTTGCTTTCTTTCCCCTCAGCGATGAAACAGTATCTATCATAAATGCTGGTATGGTGTGGAAAAGCATCGTCAGGACCCAGTTGAGGATGAAAATTCTTGTATATAAGATAAATATGTTCGAAGGGTTTTTCTGGTAATTTCTCCCATGTCTGGCTGATATTTTCATCAATTCCAACCATCCACAAGGTTTGGTATTGGCATCGCACGCATAGTTATAAACGGGAATGTTCTCAGGTGTTCTGGAAATTGAAAAAATACGATACATTTTGAAAAATACTCATTTCGCACGTGTGTCACAAGTTCGTGAGATAGTTTGAAAGCGGTTTTAACCGCCATCTTAGTTGCAAAACAACCCTCGGAAGTCAGAGATTTGTTTGAGTTGAGAAGACGGGGACCTTAGCTTTTCAAGTGTCATCCAAAGCACTACTCGGCTGGTAACCGTAGACAGTCCGAAGGATTGATATCTGGGTACCAAGAATGGTCACCTATCTCATCCCGGTCAACGAAACCACAGAAATACATTTTTATTTCAGAAGCCGTGCCGGGAATCGACCCCGGACCATCTGGGCATCAGTCAGCGCCTCTACGCTCGCGGCCACCAGACCGGTGAGTGCTATAGTAGAGACAGAGGGTACCACTTTCTCCACAATTGCAATAGTTTGATGAATATTAACTGGGTAGTAATTTGGGACCACAAACGAAATATACACCTGGATTTGTTTGTAAGGTAGTGAGCTGTTATTGTTGATTATATTTAAATGTGAAGTTTTCTCACATCCTTCAAAGTTATTTTTCAATTGACATATCCATAAAATTCCAGGCAGTTGTAGAAGTTGTTTCAAAAGGTGAAAGTCGGCCACTAGAAACACTCAACATTCGTCGATTTTTATTATTTGAATGAAACTCGTACTGTCAAACGCTACCAAAGCCGCGTTTTACCAGACTTGCCCAAAATGGGATGAGGTTCTTGGTATCGGTATATGAGAGTTCTGCAATTAATTGTGTATTTTATCTTTAGATTTAGATTTGTGTATGTATTTTTTTTTGTTGAGTATTTTGAGTATTTTTCATATTCTAATTTGTTCAACTTCTTGTAAGAATAGGGGTTTTCCGTATATACCAAATAGATGGAGAAAAAAATTAAATAAATAATGAAATAACAATTTTATTTACCCCAGGAAATAATACAATTATTTATATTAGGGATACAATGTTACATATTGTTTTTTATATTTTCATGTTTTCCAAAATAAAATAAATGATTTGTAGAGATATCCAATATGTTTTTAAATGTATGTAGAAACGCATTTTTTTAAGTTTGTAGGAAGTTAATTGTATGTCATTATACCTTGATAAAATTTTGACTTACGACCAACGTTTGATTTTATCTGAATACATCATTTTTACAGTGACGAGTATTATAGTCAATTTGTGTGAATGTGAGGTCAGCATGTTGAGCAGACTTTTTTATAGATTTTTATACAAAAAAGGAAAAAATATTTTTTTCATTGTTTGACCTAGGTTTATTCTAAGAGTAACAGATTCTAAACCTTGCCGCGAATATAAAATAGGTATTCTTGCGTGGCGAAATTTTGAATCTGTTACTCACAGAATAATCTAGGTAAAGCAAATGAATTATTTTTTCCTTTTTTGTATTAAAGCTTGTCTAATTTTTTTTTCAATTATTTTTATTCAATTCTTTTCAGTCACTTATGAAATCCGTCATCTTATTCTGACAGAAATTCATAATCTATGACCCAAAAAAACCCACATAACAATTGTGAATGTAATCTGGCCATAATAACAAAACACATCGTCTTCCTGAAGCCGCCATCTTGAATTAATGAATTTTGACTAAGAAATCATGATGTCCGACTCCAAAAACTCGTACACACCAATTTTTGATGGAATCGGACCATAGTCACAAAAAAATCATGATCTTCGACTCCCAAAAAACCCCCACATACCAATTTCTATGGGAATAGGGGTATAACCACAAAACTCCTCGCCATATTGAAGACGCCATCTTGAATTCATGGATATTCACAAAAAAAAATATGTTGTCCGACCCCAAAAACCCCCACTAATTTTGAATGGAATCGAACCATAATCACAAAACTCGTTCACCTGGAGCCGCCATTTTGTTTTTTCTTTGACAAAAATTCCCTAGTGCATTATCACCGGAATCATGAATACCTGTTGAATTTCACGTTGATTGTGCAACTAGAAGTGGGTCAAAATTCACTTGCAATATTTGAACTAAACATACATACAGTGCGGTCCATAGGTATGGAATAAATTCATTTTTAGCATTATGATGTATTTGTTTGAAAAAACCTGACCCCCTTCTTGCAACCCCTTCTGAATTATGAGCACCCCCTCAAAAATTTTAAATAAGAAGGGGGTTCGTATGCCACCTTCTTCGAAAGGGATTTCAATTCTCTGTTCAGCAACATTAAGTTTTTCAAATTAGGTGCAATCATAACTGAGAAAATTTATTTTGAAAATGTAAAATTTTGATACTTTACGTAGAGTGGAGGAAATAATGTAACCTAATGTTTAGGAAGTATCTTCCAATTTATTTTACAATTGAATTAAATGTTCAAAATGACGAACATTCACTTCTTGACAATGAGCAAGTCGATCTTGGAATTCTCGTACAACATCTTGTAGGACCTCAGGGGTTATGTTGTTAATTTCATCCGTTATCCTAACTTTTTAATCTAACATTTCATTCTGTTCGGCCAAGTTTTCTGTAGCCAGCTCTAAGACATGAGAAATGATTTGTTTTGGGCCTCAAACAAATGCCAGAGCTGGGGTTTGAACCCGCGCTCACCCACGCTCCCTTTCGTGAACCAGTTTAAATCTGTCGCCTCAGACTGCTCGACTAACCGGAAAGATATCATGTGAAAAGTGTTACGAATCTGTTGCTACATTGGTATAGTTGCTTATTTCCGAAAAAAGGCCATACAAAACTAATCACAACTTTTGCCCAGGCAGTCAATGATTCTTCTTATGTTTGCTGTGAGTACAAACATTTTAAAAACATTCCATTACGTTCTTCGATTGGCCAGGTTTTCTGCAGCCTGCTCTTGGCTACAAGTCATCATAGGAATACGCTGTCAAAATTTCAGTCCTTTATGTCCAGCGGTTTGGTCTGGGCGCTGATCGTGTGCCATTCAGCACATGTAAATATGCAGTGCTCGTCTAAAGTCCGTTCCCCCCCTACTAATTTTTGAACCACCTGGTATATCGCAAAGAAATTTGGAGGGCTTAAACGGGGGAGCTAAAAGTTTCAAAATGGCGGCTGAGCGCCACCTTCAATAATTTTTTAAAATAGAACACCCCGTTCCATTTTCAAAATCTTCTCGTAATTCTCAACAGTTTTCTCTAATACACTTTTCGAAATGTTAACGTTTGAAAAGTTACATTCCGGTTTAAAATGAAGTATGGATTTTGGTCACCTCCGGTAAAACATTTTGCTAACTAAACGTTATTATTAATTTGTAGTTGAATCTCTTGATAAATTCGACTAGTAACAGACGTGCAGAGAATTTATTAAGGATAAACAGTACCGCTTCCTGGAAAATCTCGAAGCCTACGAATGTGTTCTGTAAATTCACAATCAAAACAAATTAGTTAGCTAAAAAATTATAATTTATTTTTGAATGACACTTTTATTTAACCCAACAATTATTTCATCAAGTGTTCAATATGACCGCCTCCTAAATCTTGACAATAAAGTGCCCTATTATAAATAGCTTCTCTCACGTTGATGAAAGTCTGTTCATCTATTTCTTCACATGTATCTATCATTCTACGGTCCAACTCTTCTATTGTTTGGCATTCAGTGGCGTAGATTTTTGACTTCAGATACCCCCAGAGGAAAAAATCTAGAGGTCTAAGATCCGGAGATCTTGGTGGCCATTCTGTACTTCCCCGGCGACCTATCCATCGCCCAGGAAAGTTTGTATCGAGGAACTCTCTAGCCATGCGATCGAAATGGAAAGGTGCCCCATCCTGCTGAAATATGATTTCACGACTTTCAAACTCTTCCTGATTGTTTAATACAATTTGTCTCATTCGGGGTTCAATATCAGTTTCTAAAAGATTTCTGTAAAGAACTCCTGTAAGATTGCCTCTGATGAAAATCGGTCCGACAACGCGATTGCCCAAAGTCCCCGCCCAAACATTCACCTTTTTAGGAAACTGGGTATGTCCCTCTCTAAAAATATGCGGATTAGTATCGCTCCAGTATCGTAAATTCTGTTTGTTGACTTTATCATTAAGAAAAAACGTGCATTCGTCTGCGAAACATACACGTTTTGGGAAGTCCCGTTCTCCTTCAATCGTTCTTGTTATCAACCCACGAAATTCAACCCTCCGGTCTGGATCATACTCCGTGAGAGCATGCAGGATTTTCATTTTATAGGGATGAAACTTTTTTTTTTAGGACTCTTTGGACAGTTTTTGAACTCACTCCACAGAATTCAGCAACTGCAGACGTCGACTGAGTCGGATTGATTACCATTTCAGCAACAATTTCTACCTTATTTTCTTCTGGAGCATCTTGGAGCATCTTTCAGCGTACCAGTTGCTTGGGGCTTATTTGAAAGTTTGCGCAAATATAACCTCGAAATGGGATTCTCGGGAAATATATCATTAAACATACGGACTGTTAGATGATAATTTCTTCCAGCTTCTCCAAATATCAAAACTGCTTAAAATTTATCGTCTAAACTATGAGCAATGATCACACTTTTCACAAAAGGATTCAGGTGCTCAACGATTTTTTCCAATGCAAAATTGATTGAAAGCAACATTAGTGTTTTTGGTTGGGTTTGAAATGACCAAAATGTCACTTTTCAAACGTTAATATTTCGAAAAAAATTTAATTTAGGAGTAAAGTGTATGGGAAAAAACTGTTGAAAATTATGAGCAAATTTCGAAAATGTAATAATATACGGGGTGTTCTATTTAAAAAAATTATTGAAGATGGCGTTCAGCCGCCAGTTTAGAACTTTTAGCTGTGATTTTCTCATGAAAAAGTAGGTTTTTATCTCCTATTTAAGCCCTTCAAATTTTGTTGCGATATACCAGGTGGTTCAAAAATTAGTAGGGAGGGAACGGACTTCAGACGAGCACTGTATATGAATAGATAGATATAAATTCTGTTTTTGTTTCCTTTTTTTCTGACACATAATTCGTTAGCTTGATTGAATACAATTTCAGGATCAATAAATACATTCTGAAATCTACCTTTCCGACTGGCGCGCCATATTTTTACTTTCACGAATAACATACTACAATTTATGAAAAGGTGTATTTGGGTGGCATGCATGGTTGGCAGACTCCCCAACGGGTCGTTCGTCATTATCAGTGCCACACAAATATTATGTTTTCGTCTTGAAAAAATCTCACATGATGCTGATTTCAATTCTGCATAATTTGCTGCACTTAGCATGCTATTCATCATGGCCAATCATTTCATAAAGTGCTAAATGCAACGATTAATCACTTTAATCAGTATGCTTATGAATCACTTTTGAAGTTATCAACTTAAAAACTGGAATTTGGAAATGATTTATAACATTTACTACGCTGTTCAAAATTCCAAAGTTGATTGTTTCACACCACAATGATACTTATGAAAGCAGTAAATTTCAAAGCATTTAATTGGTTTTTGTTTACCCTATTCAATATGTGATGAAATGATTTTTTCACATAAACATTGAATCATTAGAAGCAGGTCTTGTTCCAAAACAATGTTAAATCGAAAACGTATAACCAATCTACAAAAATGGGCAAAAATGTTTAATAAACAATTACAGGCCCATTTCGCTGCTTTCAATTTCATCAAAGATTCTGAAAAGAGTGATTTATAAAAGATTATGGGATTACTTGACAAAAATTAAATTTCTTTTTGATGACCAGCATGGCTTTCGAAAATCTAGTGATACAGAGTGTGCAACACTAGATATTATTACTAATATTGAGTTGACATTAGATGCAGACTCCAAGAGTGGTCTGTTATCACTGGATTCACGTAAAGCATTTAATACGGTTAACTTTGAAATTATCTTCAAAAAAAAAATGTGTCAAACAGGCATAAGAGGAAATGTATATTCTTGGTTTAGAAATTATTTATTCGATAGAGAGCAATTCGTTTATATGGGAGATTCGAAATCTTCCATAGGAAACATATCTTGTGATGTACCACAGGGATCAATCCGTGGACCTATTTTGCTTCGCATTTATAACAACTCTATTTCAAATTTGAACTTAATGTTTAAAATTATTTGCTGATTATACTACATTAATTTATTATGGAAAAAATATACAAGAGATTAAAAATCAAATGGAAGAGAATCTAGGTTTAATAATTGTATGGGCACTGAATCATCAATTGACGCTATATGAAAAGAAATAATCATTTATATACATTTCAAAAAGAATCATTCCTGATGAACAAATTGATCCACTAACATTTGGGAAGTTTTGCATCAAATACCCAACAATATCGAAATTAGGGTTAACCATTGACCAAACTCTTTCATGGTTAACGCATAGTCAAATTCTCAGGAAAAACATATCTCATATTATTGGCATTTTATATAAGATACGGTCTTTTGATTCTCTTAAATATTTGGAATTTATTTATTTCAGTCTCCAATATTTAATATCAATTTGGGGTACAGCAACGAAATCTGTGTTGAAACCATTGAAATCCCACCAAAATGAAGCAATTAAATGTATTTTCAAATTACCATTTTTGGAACAAACATCTAAATTATATAAACCAAGGGATCTGCTTGATATTGACTCGTTATCCATATTGAAAATATGTATTTTTATCCATTTCACAAAAAATAATAATAAGCATTGTAATCTCACATTCAGTGTCACAAATATCACACAAGGCAGTGTATTCATTTAAATTTTTTCCAAATAAAAACACAGTTTGCAAAAAAATCATTGTATCATCGTGGAATAATTTATTATAATAGTTTACTTAAAAAAATAATAGTATATTAAAGTATAAGTGGATAAGCAGGGCTTTAAAACACGCGCGATTTTTCGAGCACGACGGCGCAGCTGGAGTGCTCGAAATAGAGCAAGTGTTTTTAAGACCAGTTATCCACGAATACTTTACGTTATTTTTTTTTATTGGTGCACTTTGAAATCATATATACTGGTATTATTACTACAAAAAATAGAAATAAGAACTAATAATGCAAGAAGGTTGAATTCGTGATGTGACATCAGTATACCTTTCGTTGTCATGGAAATGAGAAAAACATTCATTTGCAATTTGTTACCAAAGATCAATATTTGTTGTCACCAGAGCTCAAAAATGAATGATTCTAATATCGATTCTTTGAATAGTGAGGCAGAATCGCGGTTAATACCGCGAAAATCCAGTGATATATATAAAAAAGAATATGAAAAGTTCATCAAATGGATGGAGGAGCACATATAAATGAACTAATTGTGAGTAATATATTATTTGACGTTACAAGGTACTCCTGTCAGATCAATAATCAAAAATTTGTCATTTAGACTTCACGTTTCTCGATTTGTTGATGTTGTCATGGTTACCTTTAAAAAACGCGCGTTTTTTAAAGTTCGATTTAAACACGCTGAGGCGTGCTTTAAATGGGTAAAAAGGGGCACCAATAAAAAAAAAATATTAATATCAAAAATGAACATGACAACTATCCCTTCATGATTTATGATTTATATCAACTGTGAAATAATTTTTATATTCAGTGCTCGATACTGATTTAACTGCTATAAATCTTTTGACTGTTATTTCATGAGTTTCATTTTATCTTTGTCCCTCCATCAACATGTATGTTTCTAAGGATGAATAAACGTTATCATTATTAATATTATTATGGAAATATTTGTGCAGCAGACACTTCAATTCACGTTTTTTTTATTACCTAAGATTGCCATCAGTTGCTATTTGCTATACCAGATAATCACCACTCAGATGAAGAATCTGCGGAAAAAAATATCTGATATTTGATGAAAATATAGTTAAAAAAAAAAGATGGCGCGGCATGTCGGGAAGGTAGATTTCATAATTTATTAATTTATTCTGAAGTTACCAAATTGAAGCTAACGTCATGAGATAATTTTTTTCAATCGTCCAACGGCCACCATTTTGAAACTACCACACCGATTTTACTCATCTTCGAACTCGATCAAGATATTGATAGAAAATATTCGTGAGAAAAAATGTGTTCCATTCGGTTGATAGATAGGCCCTATTTTACCGCGTTTTTATTAGCTAGCCTTTGAGTTTGTCCGGTACAAATCTTGCAATCGATTTTAAACTAACTTCCGGATGAGTTAGAGACTTGAATCTTCGGAAATGGCTCAGAGCTAAATGATAAAACAATATTAACTCGTTTTCTTGTCTAGTTTTTTTTTTCTTCGCGGACCACAAAAAATGAGATTAGGATCACACAATCTTTCCATACCGCTGACGAGTGGCTCGTTGTTTTGCGATCTAGAGTGTGCTCCGCGATAGTGAACCCTATTGCGATTCTCGTCCTCACAGGCATCGCGCAGGGGAGGAAGTGGGATTGAAGCTCCAGCAAATAGGCAAGAGGAACGAGCATAGAAAAAAATCTGAACATAGAACACTCCCCAAAAAATCTGGATACCCAGAAGGGAAAATTCAATAGGGATAATGAGCGACAGGGAGTTGATTGAAACTAATAATGATTTAGATATATTTTTTAATATACCACGTTAATGGAAAGAACTGAAAAGTATAAAATAATCATTTAATTTTTTTTGCAATATACCACGTTTATAAAATGGACTAAAAAGTATAAAATAATTATGGAAATATTTTTTCAATATACTAAATTTATGAAACGGACTAAAAAGTATAATATGATAATTTGAATATTTTCTTTATTACATCACGTTCCTGAAACGGAATTGTTACGGAAATCACGAACCGCCACTGTGCTGTTTACGACTACTTGACCTAGATCCTCTACCGAACCGTTGAGATTTTCCGATGATGTAATCGATACATCGAGAAAGAGAGAGAGCCAGTTCCGGAAATGACCTCGACAATTTTAGACGTGTGTTTTTCAATAGAAAAACGCATCGCAGGCGACAGAGATCAGTTTTATTCAATGATGTCGATTGTGTGATCAGTAAGATAGTACAGTGTGAAGCGAGTATTTGGAACAGTGATTATTGTAGTGCAGTATTGTGTTGTGTTCAAAGTGAAATGAACGAACAGTAGTCCTTGGAATATTTTGTTTTAATAAAATAAACGGACCCCAGTTCCGTAACAGTATAAAATAATTTATTAGCCCCATACAGATTTATATCCCCATACAGATCCCTAACCTCATAGAGATTTTCCTGAAAATGTGTGATTGTCGATTTTTAATAGCTATGAAAATAGATGTAAGATTTAAAATGAAAGACGTGGGGTGCATGCAGTTAATAATTGAAGTATGGATAGTTCACGTGAGTCAATAACAATTTTATTGCTCTGCAAATAATATAACATGTATGAATTCTCTCAGAGATAGCTACTCCGTATACTCTCTAATTATCTGTTGAATACGCCTCACGTTTTCCCTTTTGAATCTCATAAAGGCAGATCATATACATGTACCTACTCTTATGGTGAACTTTACAGTGATTTGATCTGTTTCAGAATATACTGTGAAGTCCAATAGAAAATATCTTCCTTCCAGAAAGTCAAAGAGATTCGACAAAAAGCAAAACTACATCGCTATCAAGCAAAAACAACACTGTTTTTAAAGAGTTCAGACGGCTGAGGTCAAAAATCAAAACAGATAATGAAATAACGTATAAAAATTCCGTTAAAGCAGCAGGATCAGATCGTGACCCCAATGAGTTTTGGGCTTTCATCAATCGATCCCCAATGTTATGTCCTACGATGATCACACACTAATTCCTCTCTAAGATATCGACAATGGGTTCGCTGATTACTTCAGTAAATCATATTAGTCTAATCAACAAGTTCAAAAACGTGTTAAATAGATATAAAGCTCCTAAAAATATGAGCGATAGCTCATTCGATTCGGAATGACGTCTAGAAGAATATTTCTTAAGGGTTCATTAGCACGTAAAAAATTGCGATTGTTATTAACAAAATAAGATTAAAAAAAGAAGGTATTTCGTTTTTCGTCAATAATTTCTAAAATAATGATATTTGAGGAATTATGAAAAAAGATCCTGAAAGAGGAGGAAATTTACATTAAAAAAGTCCTTTCGGAACTCTATCTCTATTATTTATAATTTTGTTTTACGCTGAAAATAGGGCTCCGCAAGGTCGTTACGGCATAGGCGCACCGTCTAAAAAGCCGTTATATCACCTAAAATAATTTTTTTATAGTATTAAATAACAATTTAAAAATTTGAAAAAATCATGGTGTGATCTAGACACTTGAACGAAAAAAACTTGGTAAAAAAAAATTTTCATGTCGATTTTTCAAAAAGTTACACCATTGTTAATTAACAAATTTTTTTCCAATCTCTGTTTTTATAAATTACGACATAAAAGTTTAAATAATTGGTCTATAAAATTTTCACTTCGTAGACTCTTTTCATTAAGGTACTTAATGAAGCAATGCAAAAATTATTAAAGTTTATTATTTTGTTAATTATAATTCTTTTAAATTAACAAAAAATGAAATTTCTAAAAAATGTTATAAAAAAAATTTTTTTTTCAATAACATCTCATCATTTCTGTTTTTGCATCTAATATAGGTATTAATTAACATTGGAAAAAAAAATTTTACGTCATTTGTTAAGAAATTGTTTATAAACAGACTATTTTGGTATTTTGAAAAAAAAAAATTCCTTGCAAAGGTGAAATTAGGATTTAAAAAAATTTTTTTTTTAAATAAATTTTTTCATTGTTTATAATCGTTTTTTTTATATTTCAATTGTTTAAATAATCAGTTAAGAAATTATTGTATTCTTAAAAATCACCATTGACCTTTTTCAATGAATTAACAGAAAAATAAAAATCTTTTATCAATACTTTCATTGTTTATTAACTTAACAATTTGTTAAACAAATAATATTAGCCGTTATATCATTTTTTCGAAAACTTGAGAGAATAAAAAAAACTATGTATAACAAAGTTAGAAAAAAAATTTTTTTTATTATTATTATTTTCTATTTTTTTCTATACTTTGTTATACATAGCGGTTTTTGTTATTTTTTGAAGTTTTCGAAAAAAAATATAACGGTTAATATTATTTGTTTATAACAAATTGTTAAGTTAAAAAACAATGAAATTATTCATAAAAAAAAATATTTCTCTGTTAATTCATTGAAAAAGGTCAATGACGATTTCTAAAAATAAGATAATTCCTTAACTAAAAAACAATGAAATTATTTATAAAAAAAAATTATTTCTCTGTTAATTCATTGAAAAAGGTCAATGATGATTGATTTGTTGAAAATATAAACAGGATGTTCATAAAATCAGATGTGGAATCATCTGCGACTGTTTTCTGTTAGACATTCATAAAAAATGACTTCATTTCAATCGTGGATTTTTCAATTCACAGAAAAATATTTCTATTACTATTCAATTGAGAATGTTACCCTTTTCAACATGAATACCCCACAAGAGGTTATCTTGACGATGGAAGATAGTGACTGAAGTTTATCTTTCAGTCGCAGATGATTCCACATCTGATTTTATGAACATTGTTTATATTTTCAACAAATCAATCTATCATACCCCATGACAGGTTTTAATGTCAGAAAACACTAATTTCAAAGTGTCTCTCCAAAAGAAATGATTCTAACTTTTTCCATCTTCGCAAAGTGAGATTGCTTCTTGAAAATGTGTTTCCCATTTCTTCCGGTCTTCCTGATGATCGTGGAAGCGTGAAATAGATTTTCGTCGACAAAAATTTATTGAAGACCTAGTGAATGCGATGTCTCTCCTGCGTCAATGTTACGAATGATTTCTGGTGAGTACTCTCTTTTGGAAAACATTCTTCTTTGTCTCATTCATCTTTATGAGTTCTTAATTAAGACTGGAATAGAAAATCAAATAACTATCTGAATGAAAATGCAAATTTTCAATTTCAGATTTTTTCTTTTGAGTTAGGGCTTTTTCAGAATAACTATCAGATGTAGTTCAATGTCCAGCGTGGCTTCAGCCGGGGAAGTAGTTGTTTTCTGTTAGACATTCGCAAAAAATAACTTCATTTTAATCGTGGATTTTTCAATTCACAGAAAAATCTTTCTATCAATATTCAATTGAGAATGTTTTCCTTTTCAAAATGAATACCCCACAAGAGGTTATCTTGACGATGGAAGATAGTGACTAAAGTTTATCTTTCAGTCGCAGATGATTCCATATCTGATTTTATGAATATCCTGTTTATATTTTCAACAAATCAATCTATCATACGCCATGACAGGTTTTAATGTCAGAAAACACCAATTTCAAAGTGTCTCTCAAACAGAAATGATTCTAACTTTTTCCATCTTTGCAAAGTGAGATTGCTTCTTGAAAATGTGTTTCTCATTGCTTCCGGTCTTCCTGTTGATCGTGGAAGCGTGAAATAGATTTTCGTCGACAAAAATGTATTGAAGACCTAGTGAATGCGATGTCTCTCCTGCGTCAATGTTACGAATGATTTCTGGTGAGTACTCTCTTTTGGAAAACATTTTTCTTTGCCTCATTCATCTTTTTGAGTTCTCAATTAAGACTGGAATAGAAAATCGAATAACTATCTGAATGAAAATGCAAATTTTCAATTTCAGATTTTTTCTTTTGAGTTAGGGCTTTTTCAGAATAACTATCAGATGTAGTTCAATGTCCAGCGTGGCTTCAGCCGGGGAAGTAGTTGTTTTCTGTTAGACATTCACAAAAAATAACTTCATTTTAATCGTGGATTTTTCAATTCACAGAAAAATCTTTCTATCAATATTCAATTGAGAATGTTTTCCTTTTCAAAATGAATACCCCACAAGAGGTTATCTTGACGATGGAAGATAGTGACTAAAGTTTATCTTTCAGTCGCAGATGATTCCATATCTGATTTTATGAATATCCTGTTTATATTTTCAACAAATCAATCTATCATACGCCATGACAGGTTTTAATGTCAGAAATCACTAATTTCAAAGTGTCTCTCCAAAAGAAATGATTCTAACTTTTTCCATCTTTGCAAAGTGAGATTGCTTCTTGAAAATGTGTTTCCCATTGCTTCCGGTCTTCCTGTTGATCGTGGAAACGTGAAATAGATTTTCGTCGACAAAAATGTATTGAAGACCTAGTGAATGCGATGTCTCTCCTGCGTCAATGTTACGAATGATTTCTGGTGAGTACTCCCTTCTGGAAAACATTCTTTTTTGCCTCATTCATCTTTTTGAGTTCTTAATTAAGACTGGAATAGAAAATCGAATAACTATCTGAATGAAAATGCAAATTTTCAATTTCAGATTTTTTCTTTTGAGTTAGGGCTTTTTCAGAATTTTTTTTTACCAAGGTTTTTTCCGTTCAAGTGTCCAGATCACACCATAATTTATTTAAATTTTTAAATTGTTATTTAATACTATAAAAACATTATTTTAGGTGATATAACGGCTTTTTGGACGGTGCGTCTATGCCGTAACGAGCTCGCGGAGCTCTATATTCAGCGTTAAAAAAAAATGATAAATAATGGAGATAGAGTTCCGGGAGGGACTTTTTCATTGGACATTTCCTCCTCTTTCAGGATCTTTTTTCATAATTCCTTAGATATCATTATTTTAGAAATTATTAACGAAAAACGAAATACCTTCTTTTTTTAATCTTATTTTGTTAATAACAATCGCAATTTTTACGTGCTGATAAACCCTCAAGAAACATTTTTCTAGACGTCATTCCGAATCGAATGAGCTATCGCTCATATTTTTAGGAGCTTTATATCTATTTAACACGTTTTTGAACTTGTTGATTAGACTATATATTCCATCCACCGATCACATTCAAGATGATGATGAGGTGCACCACACTTCTATGATCATATCAAAATTTGAGCGAACTGAGGTCCTATGGGCGATCATGCACAAAAAGCCTAAGAAAACGACAAGTCCTGACGATATACCAGCATTTGTACCACCGAGTGAGTGAGGGGGAAGTGGGAGGTCCGGTCCTGTGGTGCCCTTGCACAGGGCTGAAGCTGATTACTCCGAGAGTTCGCCCTGTCTTTCGGAGGCTTCGTTGAGGCACCGTTTGTTTTAAGACCCCGGTGTCATACATCCGTCGCCACGGCGCTCACAGCTTGGATTTAGGTCTGATTGCCAGAGCCTCGTTAGTCGGCCGCGCATGTGCCAAAACGAATGTCTGCAAGCAGCCCCATTCACCCCAAGGCCGCGGCCTGTTCACCCCATACCACGTGAAGGTGAGGTTGGACTTGAAGGAGCCTCAGAATGCCTTGGTCTCCTGTGATGGTTGATGATACATTGTTTTATAGTTTTTATGATCGCTTTTGTTCGGTCTGTATACCTATCTGCTCAGTTGGTATTATTTTTCATAACATACTAGTAGAAGAGACCGTGGGAGGTCGACCTTCAACGATCTGATATCTCGATGAGATTTTTTTTTATCAAATATAATTTATGAACAAATATGCCCATGATAACTTGCCTATCGAAAAGTGTTCATAGCTATTTTTAATTGAATTAATTTTAATCAATTTTCTTTCATCACCTACACTCTTTTGATAACCGAATGAGTTTCATCTCAACTGATAGTTTTCAACACTCAGAATATGCCTAGGTAGGCTTGACTACTTATTTCTGTGCATGGCTACCTGGCAAGCAGATGTGAACAGGTAAGTCAATATAGGTAACTACACCGATCTGTTAACCAATCGAAATTGATATCATAGGTAAGATAATTTGATTACAAAACCAATCGTATAGGCTTGCCTGCAAAAAATCGTGCATAAAATATTATTGCCAAGCTATAAAGTCTTAGAATTTTAGCTATTTGATAGGTGCGAGAGAGAAAGTAGAGCGTCCATGGTCCGTGTGATAGAACAGGACACAACATAGCAGCTGCACCCTACCTGACCGTTGAATGTATCCAAGTGCGCATGCTCGTGTACATGTGAGTGACAGTGACAGCATTTATTTACACTCGACATTAATTTTGAACTCTTTTATATGCTTTGTAATAAACGCTTTTAACAACATAAATGTATTAAATTTTATTTTTTCATATTGATGATTTTTTTTATTTATTATACTAAAATTTTGAAAGTAACACTTATTCTTTCCCGCTTTACGGCATTTATTTGATTTAAAATAATAAATAAATTATTCTTTATTTAATTTAAATAAAAAATATTGTTTTTTTTTACATTTTTAAATTTTATAATTCAGATTTAAAATAAAAAAAAAATGTAGAATTTTTATTTTTATTTTTGTTTATTAATATATTAAATTATTTATTTTTTATTATTCCATAGCTGTAAGTATATATAGTGTGAAATAATACAAAAATTGTGATGGAAATTAGAGTTATAATAAATTAGAGTTCAAAATTACTGTCGAGTGTAAATAAATGCTGTCACTGTCACTCACATGTACACGAGCATGCGCACTCGGATACATTCAACGGTCAGGTAGCGTGCAGCTGCTATGTTGTGTCCTATTCTATCACACGGACTTCGGACGCTCTACTTTCTCTCTCGCACCTATCAAATAGCTAAAATTCTAAGACTTTATAGCTTGGCAATTATATTTTATGTACGATTTTTTGCAGGCAAGCCTATACGATTGGTTTTGTAATCAAATTATCTTACCTATGATATCAATTTCGATTGGTTAACAGATCGGTGTAGTTACCTATATTGACTTACCTGTTCACATCTGCTTGCCAGGTACCCATGCACAGAAATAAGTAGGCAAGCCTACCTAGGCATATTCTGAGTGTTGAAAACTATCAGTTGAGATGAAACTCATTTGGTTATCAAAAGAGTGAAGGTGATGAAAGAAAATTGATCGAAATTAATTCAATTAAAAATAGCTATGAACACTTTTCGATAGGAATATTTGTTTATAAATTATATTTGATGAAAAATATGTCTCATCGAGTTATCAGATCGGTGAAGGTCGATCTCCCACCGTCTCTTAGACTATACGTTTTTGAATGTCTTCTATGTAATCGTGTTTCAATGGAAAAACATTGATTTTTAAGTAAAAGGAAATTTTCCTAGGGACGTTTTTATATTCATACCTTAATTTTTCATTTTCAGCTACATCCCATGCAGCCGCTATCATTCCGGCAACACACATGTCAACAGGTACCAAATTTGCAGTGCTGTCGCTGTAGTCGGAAGGCATCACTTTCAAAACTCCCGAAATGATTCCAAGACATATTCCACAAGGTCCATTCAAGTTGTCCGACCAACCCGCTACTGGGTCGCTATGAGTCGACATAACTGTTGAGAATAAGGATAATGAGAAACACTACATGGGAGCTTTGGATATTCAAAAATTTTTGGTGATATGATAATGATAATAATAATGTTTATTGTCAATTTCAATTCATACATAAAAGAATACATGCAGTAAGAGATTTACCGCTTGTTTGTGATGATTCGATGTTGTTAAATCCTAAAAATTCGAATAAATCTAATATAATTTAATGAAAAAATTCTGATGAAATGAAACATAAAAAAAACTATCTGATGTACTGAAGAAGAAATTACCAGATTTCTATTATTATTAGTGACTAGTTATTTTAAAACATTTTGATTTACAAAGTCCTGAAAAAACAGTGTTCCATTGTTCGAAATCTATTTTTTTATTTCCTTCTTGAGTTTTCCGATATTTCCAATGTTCTTTATTAACCGACGAAACCAAAAAGGAGGAGGTTCTCATTCGACGCGTATATTTTTTTTTATGTATGATCACGCACAACTTTTTACAGAAAGGTTCAATTCCGATGATTCTTTTTTCATTGGATAGAGAGTACTTTGAAGGTGGTCCCATTCTAATTTGAACATCAAAATCTATCCCTAAGGGTAGCAAAATGAAGGATATTGATCGTTCACCCTCTGAATTTTGGTCCGTTAACCGATTCTATCAGGCATAACTTTGTAGTGGGTTCTCCGATTTGAATGACTTTTTTTTTATTAGAAAGGGTATACCTCATAGTTGATCATATTCCAATCTGAAATGAAATGATCCACCCCTATGGGTAGAAAAATAGGGGCTGATTGATTTTTCACTTGTGAACTTTGGCACACATATGTAGTTGACATTGACAGACCCTCCTACATCCGTCAAAATGATTACATTCTATGAAAGGATGGAATTATATACAAAGTGATAAAATCAACCAACCACAACTTTCAAAATTAATTAATATTATATAACAATAAATAGTTAAAATAGAAAATCATATTATTTGATAGTTAATAGTTGAAGTGAGCTAGGTATGTAGGTATTTTGGGAGTAATAAAAAATTAAGTAGATAGTAATTAGTAGATTTCAGCAACAGAAAATTGAAAAATAAAAACTTTTTAACAAAAAATTAAACCGACGAAAAAATCAACTGAAGAGCAAAAAATAAAATAAACCTTAGTCTAAATGATAATTGAGCTCCCAAACTAATGTGAGTAATTGATTTTGAGTCGGCGCCAAACAAACTAGCACTAGCACTGCTGCGTTTTGATTTCTTCTTTCAAAGTAATATAATGATCTTCGATAATTGTTTGTTTGGCGCCGACTCAAAATCAGTTACTCACATTAGTTTAGGAGCTCAGTTATCATTTAGACTAAGAAGGTTTATTTTATTTTTTGCTTTTCAGTTGATTTTTTCGTCGGTTATTTTTTTGTTGAAAAGTTTTTATTTTCTGAGGTAGAGTCTGAAAGAGTCGTGGTCCGAGATACAATGCGTTTTTTTGTCCGATACGTTTTGCACAACGAGAGGAGCATTCAGGAGGTTTTATTTATTTCTTGGGTTTTGGGAATGAGTGACTCTAGATAAATGTTCCCTTTTTTTTGTGTTGTTCAGAATACTCATGCAAAACAGTTGTCTCAAGTCGAAAACGGATGCTACTTTATTAACACTTTCGCTAGAGTAGGTTTCACCTTTGTTTAACATAATTCTCAGAATTCATTTCTGTAGGACAATTAGATTTGTCAGGTAGCAGTCACTTACTCCTCCCCTTCCTATTATACCATACGTGAGTTGGGATTGTACGAGTGCAAAGTACAGAGTTTTTAGATGTCTGGCATCCAAGAAGTTTCTCAGGTACTTGAATTTAGTCAAGGTACCTCTTAGTTTTCTCACAGTACTTTTGGTTTGCAGGTCCTAACGTAAGTGCCTATCAACGACATTTCCTAGGTATTCCATTTCGCTATCTGGTATTTGCTGATTGTTTCCTATGTTTAGATTTTCCATATCTGATAATCCGTTCGAGTACGAAGGGTAGGTATTTTGTCTTTTCAAAATTCATAGTGAGTTTATTTTGTCGGAACCATCTCTCAATCTTTATGAAGTAATTTTCCGCTGTTTTTGAGGTTCTCCCACTTAGTATCTCTGTTAAGAATGGCGCTATCATCCGCAAAACTCAATATCTTCAATCCAGTCTCAAGCAAAAGGAGTTCACTTAAATGAATTGGGAAAGGATTGGTCCTAGAACGGTTCCTTGTGGGACGCCAAAGGTAACTTTTCGAGGATGGCTCATTGTATCATCAACACTTACTATCAAGTAACTTTTGAACAAGTCGTATGTTTTTTCCCATACACCGCAATCATCTGGTTTTTCTTAAAGTTTAGAGTGGCAAATCGTATCAAATGCCTTTGAAAGGTCAATGAACTTTGGAACTTTTTTGTCTAAAGCTTCGTAAATATAAGATATAAGAGCTTGTATTGCATCTTCTGTCGATCTTCCGTCTCTGAATCCATACTGTTGATCGGCAACTATTTCATATTTTTTCGTGAAATTAACAAGTCTTCTATTAAAAAAAATCCATAACATTTGCAATATTTGAATCATTGTTAAGTGCCTATAGTTAACCATATCTGTTTTGTTTCCATTCTTGTGTAGGGGTGTGATAACACCAATTTCAAAAATTTTTGGGAAACACCTTGTTTCAAAACATTTATTGATGATGTAAGTGGGTGGTGGTTTGATCTGAAATTAGTTTTAAAGTTTCTGAGAGGATGCCATCATGCCCAGGCGAAATGGAGTTTTGTGTTCTATTTACTACGTTTTCTGGTTCTGTGATTCTATTTGCGTATATTTGCCCAAGGGTGGAATATTATTCATTGGACGAGTTGCACATTTCCATTGTGGTTCTTGTGATTGTGCCATTTTTTGTTTAAATGTTTGGTATTTTTGTTTCCTGCTTTGATTCATTGCAGATATCGTTCACACATTTCCAGAGTGCCTTAGAGCTATTTGCATTGGTATCTATTAATTTTTGTGTATAGTTTGGCATTTTCACTGAACTTCTATCAGAAATTTGTTTAGTAATATTACAATACAGCTGTTGTTATTTTGTTAAAAAAACTCGACTAAAAATGTTTTGTAATTTCAGTATATTGCATCGTAAATTTACTACACAATTTAGTTCTCATTAAAAATTGATAAATAACGCGACCAAATGGTCAGATGACTACAGATTGGAGTACCATGAATAATTTCTGCTATCAAATAGGAAATTAATTATTATTGAAATACTTGCCAACAATTCTTTTTTTTTAACTCAACAAATGGCCTCCGATTATGTCCAATAACTCAGTTACTTCAGCAATAGTCTCACAAGAATGATAAAATTGTCCCTATTTAAATAGGTGATTTTTAAACAATGATAATTATAAAACAAATATGATTTAAAAGTTGTTTGCTTTCTGTGGACTGTAAAATAACCAAACGCTTCACTAATTCAAGTAACACTAAACAGTAATTTTCAGTAACGAAATCGCAGCGTCGTCTAGTCGCTGTCAACGCCGATTGTCCCGAAAAGCCGGGAAAACAAAAGACACAGTTCCAACACGCAGAGTCTAGCAACGTTTGATGCGTAAATCTGAGTAGAGAATCAAATCACAAACAATATTTGTAAATTTTAAAAACCTTTCAGTGGAAACCAACCACCAGTTCGGTTAAATTACAAATAGCACCAGAAAAATATTTTCATAGTAAAAGTACAATACATTATGTAATTTGCAAGTCAGAGTTGTGAAAATACTGAAAATATTTGTAAATTTTCAATGACTTCAGAGTAATTTCAGTTTAATATATTTTTGTAATTTACAAGAAATTGTAGTAGATCAAATAAAAAATACAAAACGCGTGAGAAAAATGAAAGAATTCAGTTAAATTACAATACATCAGGTAATTTTTGAGTCAGAGTTATGAAATACTGAAAATATTTGTAAACTTTCAATAACTCAGAATAATTTCAGATTTACTATATTTTTGTTATTGTAAAAAATTGTAGAAAATCAACTTTCAAACAATAATTATAAATTTCAAAAACTTTTGATTGGAAACTGACCAACAGTTCGGTAAAATTACAATACATGAAGATTGTAAAATTACGACTAATCTTAGTGGGTTTCCTCACAAGTCTTGGTATATTACTCGAATTGTATTATATTTTGTATTGGCAAAATCCTGATTTCTAATTTTACTCATATGTTGTATTGTAAAACAAATGTTATTTTACAAAAAAAATAACAGTGTACGAATTTTTCCCGAGATTAAACCGCGGATATTTCTTTGAATTCTACCGAGAATCTTCCACCTAGATGAAACTTTCTGGAATCTGTTGACAGGCAATTCTGCTTCAGTGAAAAAGTCTGCCATATAAACACAAATTATGTTACTGAACTGTCTTCTGTCCATTCATTACTCTGTAAACATAAACTTTTTGATGCCGTTTTTCTTTCGGAACACGATAATTATATCGATATTTCTCTCTCTCTCTCTCTCTCTCTCTTTGTATTAATATCAATGATAGCTGACCCGACAGACGTTGTTCTGTCCAAATTTCTATGTTCCCTAATTTTTTTTCCTGAAACCTCTTGTCGGCGTGGAATTTCTATTTTCCTGTTTTTTTGTGTTATTTTATCTAGGTTATGCCTTTGATTCTGCCCGTTTTCCGTTAAAACGTTTTTCCTCTAGTCCCTTTTTACCGTTATCCTTTTACCGGGTTATCCCGTTTTCCCGTTTTCCCGTTATCCCATTTTCCAGTTATCCCGTTTTTCCGAAATCTCGTTATTCCGTTATCCATTTTTCCATATCCCGTTATCCTGTTACCGCTTTCTTTCGTTATCCCGTTTTCCATCATCCCGTTTTTCCCGTTATCCCGTTACCGAGTTATCACGTTTTCCCGTTATCCCATTTTCCAGTTATCCCGTTTTTTCGTTAACTCGTTATCCCCGTTATCCCGTTTTCCGTTACCTCGTTTTCCCATTATCCCTATATCGCATTCTCCCGTTATCCCGTTTTCCTGTCATACCATTATCCCGTTATCCAGTTTTCCTGTTATTCCAATTTTCCGTTTTTCTCTCATCCCGTCTCCCCGTTATCCCGTCATTCCGTTTTTCCGTTATCCCGTAATCCAATTTTTCCGTTCGTTATCCCATTCTAGAATGAAAATTTCCAAATCGGTCCAGCTGTTCTCATGCTTACCAACACAAACTTTTCCAGGACAAAGAAATTTTTCTAAAAATCTTTTCTTTCTCTAAAAACCTTATTCGGAGTATTACGAACATTTCTTCACTGCGGTCATCTGAGAATCCAACGCAACAACGATAATTCGTTCAGTTTTTGATGCTTCAGCAAAGGATCTACTGAGTGATACATTGAATGTCTGATTCTCATAATTATACGATTGACATTATTAATATCCACGGCCAACTTCAATTCGAAAGGTTGGTTGGGTTCACAATGCCTTAAAATTAAAAAACCATCCATTTCAGTTGATTGAAAAAAAATGTTGGAGTATAAGGATTACTTTGGAATTTTGCAGAAGATACAATTTTCTGAGATACCATGTCTCCGATGAAATAAAATAATTTTACATCAACAGAATATGTCTATTATCGATTGCTCGGAAACTATTTAAACATATAGGGTTTATTAGTCCAATTTCACTTATACCTAAAATTGTGTGGGATAGTAAAATTTAATGGGATCGAAATATACCAGAAGATATTAATACTCAGTTCAATTATCAGTGAAACAAATTGATTTGCTCAGTCTATGCAGAATTACTTGAACAATATTCCCATCTATTTCTCTCTCTCTCTATATATATATATATATATATATATATATATATATATATATATATATATATATATATATATATATATATATATATATATATATCCATCTGGCGGCACTTCATTGTTGAAATCATAAAAAAAATATTCTCATGGCTATATCTGTTGATATAGGGTGTTTTTTGTGACTGTTAGCTGTGTGAGTTTTCGAATTTTTGAGTTGTCATAACTTTGTTATTAATGAATATTTTTCCATGAAATTTTGGTCACATCTGTTCAGAGGCACTCTGAATCCAGTGGCGTAGTGATTTTTTATATATAAAAAATCGCTAATAAAAAATCTCGATTTTTTACTAAGAAAAAATATCGTAGTATGCCCTGAAAATTGGAATAAACATTTTAAATTTTGTCCCAAAGTAGACCTTGTAGTACTTGACATTTCAAAAAAAAATCATTAAAATCTGTTTACAACTTCAAATTTTAGGGGGGTGTTTCCATTAAAAATGGGTCACACTGTATTTATATATATATATATATATATATATATATATATATATAACACAGCTAACAGTCACAAAAAACACCCTATATCAACAGATAGATATTTTTTTTATGATTTCAACAATGAAGTGCCGCCAGATGGAAAAAAAACAAATAGCGTAAATTTTTTTAATGAAAATAACGGAATTACATTCAAGTTTCCACGCAAATTAACTAAAACTAAGACCTAATTGATTTTTCAATTTAAATCTTAGTTGCCATGGAAATGATATTACAGTTTGACACTTGTGGAAGATTTAAATGTACTATTGTCAACAATATTCACCTTACAATTCTTCGAATTATTTTGTGTCATGTCTGCAAGATTGAGCGTAAGAGAGAAAATTGAAATTGTACGCCTTTCGGGAGATGACGTTAGAAGCGCTAGAGAGGTTTGTAGAGTATTTAATGAGAGACATCCAGATCGTCCTTGTATTAGCTGCGGTACGGTAAATAAAATAATTAAAATATTCAATGAAACTGGTGCAGTATCAAAAATGATGTTGAAAAGTAATCCTGTACAAAGACGAAACAGGAATGACAGGAATGATCAAATCATTTTAGATTATTTCGGAAATAATCCTAATGCCAGTATAAGGAATGCCACCTTAGATTTGAATATTCCACGAGAAACTATTCGGAAATGTCTCAAGGCGAAGAATATTAAACCTTTCAAGCCAAAATTTTTACATACACTGCAAGAAGGCGACGAAGCAAGACGTCTGGAATATTGTTTATGGGCCCAAGGGGAATATTTAAACAGTATAAATTTCCTACAAAATATTTTATATACCAACGAAGCCACTTTCACTACAAATGGAGTAGTGTCATCACAGAATTGTCGCTATTGGGCAGCGAATAATCCTAACTGGGTAATAAACTGTAAAAGCCAGTATTCCCAAAAAATCAACGTATGGTGTGGGATATTGAACGAACGAATTATTGGTCCTTTCTTTTTTGAGGAAAACATTAATGCGCAGAGGTTTCTAGAACACAGAGTTTTGGGATGCTATTCACGAGCTGCCAATCAATGAGCGATCAAATTCAATTGTCCAGTTAGATGGGTGTTCAGTTCATTATGCCAGAGCTGTGAGGCAATGGCTTAACGAACATTTCCCAAACCGATGGATAGGCCGTGGTGGTCCGTTTATAGAGTGGCCACCCAGATCTCCAGACCTCACAGTTTTGGACTCTTTACTCTGGGGACTTCTCACACAAAAGGTTTACAAAAACCGCTCAAGAGATAGAAATGAACTTTGTGCAAGGATTCGACAGGTATGTGCAGATATTACCCCACAAGAACTAAGGAACGTAATCAGAAACATTCGTAAGCGCTACGACAAATGTATCGAAATACGTGGTGGATTAGTAGAGGCTACTAGAATATGAGTTTGAATTAATTGTTGCACTGAATCGAAACATTTCAATAAATAGTTTTCATAGTTACGTTAATTAAAATTTTTTCCTTCATTATTAGTTGAATTGTGTAAATGTAATTCCGTTATTTTCATTAAAAAAAATTACGCTATTTGTTTTTTTTTCATCTGGCGGCACTTTATTGTTGAAATCATAAAAAAATATTGTCATGGCTATATCTGTTGATATGTTGTTTTTTGTGACTGTTAGCTGTGTGAGTTTTCGAATTTTTGAGTTGTCATAACTTTGTTATTAATGGTTATTTTTTCATGAAATTTTGGTCACAACTGTTAGGAGGCACTCTGAATCCAGTGGCGTAGTGATTTTTTCAATAAAAAAATCGCTAATAAAAAATCTCTATTTTCGACTAAGAAAAAATATCGTAGTATGCCCTGAAAAGTGGAATAAACATTTCAAATTTTGTCCCAAGGTAGACCTTTTAGTACTCGACATTTCAAAAAAAATATTGAAATCTGTTTACAACTTCAAATTTTAGGGGGGTGTTTCCATTAAAAATGGGTCACACTGTATATATATATATATATATATATATATATGTGTGTATTCATGATAGCTGGACCGACAGACGTTGTCCTGCCCAAATTTCTATATTCCCTATTTTGTTTCCTGAAAACTCTCGTCCGCGTAGAATTTCTTTTTACTGTTTTTTTTTGTGTTGTTCCTTCTAGGTAATACCTCCAACTCTGCCCGCTTCCCGTTACCCCGTTTTCCCTTCATCCCATTTTTCCATCATACCGTTTTTCCGTTATCCCGTTTTTCCGTCTTTCCGTTTTCCCGTTTTCACGTTATCCCGTTATCGCTTTCTGTCGTTATCCCGTTTTCATGTCATCCACTTATCCCGTTATCCCGTTCTCCCGTTATTCCGATTTTCCGTTTTCCCATTTTCCTGTTATCCCGTTTTCCCATTATCCCGTTATTCCGTTTTTCCGTTAAACCGTTATCTAATTTTTCCGTTTGTTATCCCGTTTTCCCGAAAAAAAAATAGCCAAATCATTCCAGCCGATCTCGGAGTATCACAAACATTCAAAAAAACAATTACCCAAATCGGTTTTTATAATATAAAAAAAAAAGTTACTCTGACCGGGATTCGTTCCTCTGACCTTCTGCTTGGTAGGCGACAGTGTAACCGCTGAGCTATTTTCTCGTTTGGTTATAAATGACTCGACAGTCTTTTTCTTCGCCAAATTTCTTATATACCAAAATTTTCTAATTTCCGGGCAACTTTCCTATTTTTTTTTAAATTACCTAAATCGGTCCAGCCTCTCACGTTTTGCGCTCACGAATAATCGAGATTCATTTCAATAATAGAGATAAGATATGCGCAACACATTCAAAAACCATCAATTCCCAAATCACACCATAGACATGTTTTGTTGCCGTTTCTGTTTATTATTATGATGAAAAATGAATTGAATAAAATGATCATGACAGAAGAACTGTTTCGTGATGATATACTAACTAAAAGCATGACTTACCCACTGACGGCCTGAATATTGTTATCGGTAGATCTTCTGATATACTTTTGATCATCGATTCGGTAAGTGCTTTTGTGAAAGTGTAGGTGTTCGGCCATGGATTTATAATACTGAAAAATATATTCGATACTATAATACAGTGGTAATATTTAGTGGCATCACTTTCATCAGCAGTGAATTTGGGAATGTTATGAGACCCGCTCAATGGAAATTATTGTCGACAGTTAGAAATACCGAAAAGATTTATATGATATGTTGCTTTATTATACTCGTCGCTCCTTGATTCGCTTTCCCTTCATTGCCCCTCTTTGATTCCCTTCTTGCGGTTTGTGCTGAGTTTTCTTGGATTTTTCGCCACCATTACAATGGGGCATACATGGTCATGGATTCGATATGACCAATAGATCAATTTCGGATAGAAACCTCAAGTCATGCTAGGTAATATGCGTCCACCAACAGTATTAGGTGATGTAAAATTAGGAAAAAAAGCAGTGCCTCAAATAAAGTCGCTTTCATATTGCATTTTAAAAAGTGACAGTTGCAAGCGATTATATTTGGTATCTTCTAGCACTTGTACCATAGAAATTGACTCTAGAATCGTCGGAACACTCATCTTTGAAATTAGGCAAGACTGAGGGTGTTACCGTTACATGGAATTTGTCATATCCTCCATGATTGGGTGTTTCAAGTTTGTTTATATTCACCTCAATGAAATTATAAAAATGGTTCGTATTCATTTGAAGAATCAGTGTTAGTGTAGAGAAAAGAAGCATCAATACATTTTTACTTAAATCATAACACAGTTCAGGAGAATTCTAAAATACAGAATCCTGAATGCAAGGTTTTATCGTTTTGCACCTCCACTTCACCCATTTGGATAACAAAAAAGTTTTAGCGCAAAATGGTGCAACTTCTGAAGTTCGTTCAAGCAATGTGTGACATAGTACTACTTGATGTAGGATTTTGTCCATGTTCTCCATTGTCTTACCAAAGACTGCGTTGTTCATTAGTGTATAAAAGTCTTTTTTCGACATATTGATCTGATGAGTATTTAGGTAATAAGATCTATGTGAGACTTCTTCCGATAAAACTATGTCATTCCAGGAAACTAGAATTATGCGAAACAGGTATGTGGAAAGTATTGGTGAGTGAATTTTTGGTGTTGGTTCTCCAATAAACCATTCGGCCAATTTCATTCCTGAAGAATTGTTTCACCATTCTTGGGATTTATTTTTCATCCGTAAAATGGTTTAGAGCCTTTTTTTAATGACAACTCCATTTTTCATTACGGAATGTGAAAAGGTGATTATGGGTAGGGGTGAAATGAAAATAAAATAAGAAAAACTATTTTGAAATATGAAAATACTGAATTGAATGGCAATGATAGCTTCAAACAACGATCAAATTGAATCTTCAAATTGTGCACCATTTGCTATCTGACTATTTCCTTTACGTGGCAGTAGCCATAGCGACCAGGATTTTGTTTATATTGCTGAATAGTTTTTGTGAAGTTATTTCTTTGAAAAATAACATATCTCATCGATTGTCGATACATTATTGAGTAGTAACTTTGTCACATGGAAAATAATTGAATCAAATGAACGAGAACGAATTGAAATTATTTGCATGAAAGGATTTGGTGACCGAATGCGCACCCAAAGAGAAGTAGTTGAATTGGTTAATGCAACTCATCCTGATTGGCAACCAAAGCATAGTGAGCGAAGTTGAGTTAAAATACCGTGAATTTGGGCATGTCCGTGATCTTCCTAAATCTGGTCGACCCTCACCACCAGAAGACGATCAGCTTAATGTTGTGGTGGCAGTGCATGAAAATCATCACACAACACTCAACCAATTGGCTTCTGATTTCAATATGGCAGCGTCCACAGTCCACAAAATTCTGAGAGAAGCAAAGTAAGTTACGCCTCATCCATGAACTGAATGAAGACGACTTTGATCGGCGAAATCAATTCTGCGAACAACTACAACAGCTATGCAAGCATGATAATAATTTTGTAAATAATATATTTTTTTCTGACGAGGCTACGTTTGTTTTGAACTCCACGTCAACAGGCAAAATTGACTTTATTGGGCTACCGAAAATCCCCGATGGATGATGGAGTATCACACTCAAAGTTCACAGAAAGTGGATGTATGGTGTGGCATAGTCGACGGAAGAATTCGGGGACCCTATATCTTTGACGTGAAACTGGCTGGTGCAAAATATTTGGATTTTCTTCTATTCAACCTTATTCCTGCACTAATAGCTTTGTATCCAGATCTAGAGGTACCTGATCTTCCGAGAACAATGTAGTGCATTCCCCCATTATGCAGCAGCTGTCCGTGACTATTGAGATGTGGTGTTTCCGAATCGTTGGATTGGGAGAAGGGGACCGATTGAGTGGCCAGCTGGATCTCCAGATTTGACAGCACTTCTTGTGGGGATACTTGAAGAGTAAAATGTTAGTTGATAGGCCGGAGAATTTAGGAGATTTAAAAGCAATAATTCGTCACGAGATACAATGTATACCTCCTGACGTTATTGACAATGTTCAAAAATTATTTATTCATCGTCTTGGCTACTGTCAGATAGCAAACGGCGCACAATTTGAACATTCAATTCGATCTTTGTTTAAAGCTATCATTGCCATTAAATTTAGTATTTTCATATTTCAAAAGTTTTTCTTATTTTATTTTTATGTCACCCATACTCATAATCACCTTTTCACATTCCGTAATGAAAAATGGAGTTGCCATTGAAAAAATACGAATCATTCTGTATGTATTGATTAAATTTGAAAGAATGCCCAAATCAAAATAAAATTCGACAGCTTCCAGCGTTCTTCCCAAAAATTATTCCTTAAATTTTTTACGTATTTATCCACTACTTTATGAGAGCACTGAATTTAACGGACGCACTCTATACAAACCCTATGTGTGATATATTTCTGAAATCAGCTTTCCATGGAGATTCCAAAAATGGAATAACATATAGGGTGTTCCATTCCACCCTGTAAAAAAATTTAATTTTCCCTTATAAATGAGGGAAATTGAGATTAAAAATCGACCTGTTTCAGGAGATTCCTCAGAAATGGATATTTTGGCTGAAAATGAATTTATTCAGTACTTTAAGTCCACTGTATGATGTTTTTTGAGAACTTCATGAGTGTTAACTTTTAAAACATTTATTGCCACGGTGTTCTCACACAAGCGTATGGACTGACTTCCCGATTAAGGGTATATAAGGTATTCCGGATGAACGTAAAACAGTGCCACCATACTGGTTGCGATATTTATACATGAAAGAAATATGTCACTCCTGATGAAATATGCTATTCAAATGAAATAGTTCCCCGTACCTTGGTGTTCTTTCACTCACGTCCTCATCCTTGAGATTTTCGATTATACTTTTCATATCTTCCAGAGGTATGGGAAAATCGTAAACTTTCTCTTCGATTATTCTCTGAGGAAAATTGGAATAGGCAGTGGACACATGCACGAAACACTGAAAACAGGGAAAATAGAGTTGCGCATGTTTCCAGAATGTTATTTGAAACATGAACGAACTTTTTGAATACCCCAAATAGTTTCAAATTGAATCATTGGAAGGTACGACTGAATAATCGCAAAATCAAACATATACCTCATTAAAATGGCTGATTTTTCTAAATTAAATTCATTTATTTTCCCCAAATGATAAATGACAAATTTTTATAGGAAATGTCAAGAAAATACTCAATGCTAGGGGAACAATGACAAACATATAAGACAATGTAAAATGAAAATGAAGATATACCAAAGAGATACAAGAAATAAAATACAGTTCATTCTGTGAATTCATAGTGGATCATATAAAAACTCATCAAGTGTATAAAAACATTTATCAAGCAGAAAAGACTCCAGACTTCTTTTGAATGTTATAAGATAATTTTTGGATTTTATTTCTTTTGGGCCCATGAAATTCGAAGCATTTTGACTGATTTTATACTCAAGCCATTTTAGTGTGAATAAAATGCTTTCGACGAGTATTAATTTCATGGATATCACTGTTGAATGCAAAGTCGTTTCTGTTGATAAAGATGTATATTGACAATTCGTAAATGAATAGGCTTTTAAGAGTTGAAATTTTATGATTGTGAAAAAGTGTACTGCAAGAGCTGCATTTTGGGGTTTTGAAAATGCATCTTAAGATGGCTTTTTGTTTGATGAAAACATTGTTGCTCAGTGATGAGTTGCCCCACAAACAAACACCATAGCGTAAATCATGCTTCAACTTGGGCATAATATATGCGTATCAGTTGATTTGAATCTAACACAGTATTCAGGTTTTTGAACATTTAAATTATTGAGGTCAGCTTAGGAACTAACTGTTCACAATGTGTGTTCTAGCTCAAATACTCGTCTAAATAGATTCCAATAAATTTCACTTCACTGCAGGTGCTTACAATGCTATCATTAACATTCCGTTGGAGTGCATCAACTTTATTTTGATAATTGTGGAAGCGAATCACCTGCGTTTTCCCGGCATTGAAAAATCTGTGTATTGAAATATCTGGTGGCTGAAGATAAGATTTCTTTACATTTACGCAATATGTTTCTTTAGTTGATACCAGAAAGCTGATATCATCTGCGTAGGCGGTAAATAGAGGATATGCTATTTCTTTATTAATATTATTGATATACAAAAGAAACAGAACTGGTCCTAGGATGGATCCCTGAGGCACTCCCATCTGAACCAGTTTCATTTGAGATGTACAGAATGATAGTGCATTACCATTATGGAATTTGAGAGATACACATTAATATCGATCAGTAAGAAACGAAGAAACCCATGTCAGTGCCTTTCCTCTGAGTCCATATCCCTTCAAATAATTCAGAAGTTCAGAGTGATTGACACAGTCGAATGCTCTGCTCAAGTCACACAAGATCGCAGCATGGCATTCGCCTGTGTCAATGAGATGATAAGTTTAATTGTATAGATACATTTCTAGTGTTGAATGAATTATAGTTTCGTTATTCTATAAAATCAATTATTTGATTATTATGATTTTTGAACGATTATGAGCTATCATTGCTCATAAAATTATTACTTGAATTTGACATAGCTATTACTGATTATTATCTATGAAATGATACTGATTACTGTAGGTGTTTTATTGATTTTGTTATGCACATATATAATGGTATAAATCATGTGTGTATGATTCAATTTGTTTATGAGTTTATGGATATTGTAATTGACTATTGAATAGATTTAATTATATTTTTACCAACATTTTATTAGTATTTCTTCTCTGAATATTTTTGGGATATGATGGAGTACATAGTTGAATCGTACCTGCATAATTCATATTTTGGGAGGTTTGATTGAGTAGGCCGTTCCTTTATCAAACCTAGTTGTGAAGCTATTTGCTATACGACACTCAATATAAAACTTCTAAAAAAAAATTAAAACACACTTTTGTACTGTCAATGGTATGCAAATTACCTATAAATTAGCATTGATCAGAGTAAACCCAAATAAGATAAGGAAATTTCATTATAGTTGAACATCATTGAATTATACGGGAAGCAACCATAATATTTGGGGTTCTAAAGTATTCTTTTTTTTTTGTTATATATGAGGTTTGACTAACATTTGGCTTTAGAAGTGGGGTATTTCTATTCTATTCTTAGAGTCAGATAAACATTAGCGTCAGGCGTGGTGTACTGTTAGTTTTTAATTCTATAATAGGCCAGTGGCGTTACATATGGTTTTACAGGTGTGGTGTGTTTAGTCATAGCACTCTGTATATAGCCAGGTGTAACATTACGTGTAACAGAGCGTGGGGTGCTCTTTACGTACTTTTCATGATGAGTCTACCTTTACGGATAGCTATCGATAAAATACTTAAGATAACTGATATCAAGCAACCCATGCTATCTTACATGGGGGGACATTTTTTGGTAAATGAATTCATTCTTATTATTTTCAACTTTTGAGTCCATATTGCTATATAAACGTGTTTTATTCTTAGTTTTCTAAACTATAATTTTATTTTAATTCAGTTTGACTGTATTAGTGATTTCTGAACTTATACTATTTGAGCGATGTTGAAAATAATTATTACATTATTTAGAGATACACCCTATCACCCTATGTGACATGTTTATAAAACATTAGAATGAGTTCACTTGTTAAGAAAAGTCAGTTAGACGTGTGTGAAAATAATTTCATTAAAAAAGATCTTGTTGATCTACATAATAGTTTATTCCAGTTATTAGAACCCTAAACCTACATAATCTCAACAGGTTATGGGCCCAGGCATCTGCCATTGAAAAAACACTAGGATCAGCACGAAAAAGTTAAAAAAAGTGGTAAAATACAGACCAGGCATCTGCCATTAAAAAAAAAACTTAGATTGGCGCTAAAAAGTTAAAAGCAAGAGGTGAAATACAGACAGGCATCTGTCATTAAAAAAACTAAGATCAGCGCTAAAAAGTTAAAGCAAGAGGTGAAATACAGACCATGGCATCTACAGTCGATAATGTAAGTCAAATAGAAAAGTCGAAAGACACCAGCAGGAAGGGAGTCACTTGGGGTCACTTATTTTTCCCCAGATTCTGGGGAAATTTTATACCTGAGGCGCAGGCCGATTTCCCCAGATTCTGCGACTTTTTAAAAGGTTTATAAATGGCAACATCGCAAGTGGCAACATCGCAAGTGGCAACGTGGGCGGGTCGATTGGTGACGGAATGTATACTTCAACGGTCGTTGGCGGGTCGTAGACTTCAAAGACACGGTTGGTGGGGGGCCGAAGATATGGTTGGTGGTGACGGGGTAGACGGCGGTGGAGGTTTGGTGGCGGATTCGGGGATTGATTCTGCTAGTGGGTGCGTACGTCGCTGAAACAATGGCGCGTGGCATAGGTGAGCGGATGAGTGTTGGCCAGTGGCTGTGGATTGGGGGTAAATTGGGGGTTGGCCCACCTGGGGAAACGTGTTCCATGCCGTAATCCTGGCGGCGTCGGTAGACGTCAAAGGTCAAAATGGCGACGGCAGACTTCACGACACCGTTGGCAGGGTCGATTGGTGACGGAATGTATACTTCAACGGTCGTTGGTGGGTTCATGACGGGGTGGCCGCAGACGGCGGTGGAGGTTTGGTGGCGGATTCGGGGTTGATTCTGCTAGTGGGTGCGTACGTCGCTGAAACAGTGGTGCGTGGCATAGGTGTGTTGGTCCGTGTCTGTGGGCCGTTGGGAATATTTGGGGGTTAGCCCACCGGGAAACGTGTTCCGTGACGGAATCCTGGCGGAGTTGGTAGACGTCATAGGTCAGAATGACGACGGCAGACTTCAAGACACCGTTGGTCAAGACACCGTTGGATAGTTTTCACCGGTGGTCCATAGCCGTAAGCCTCCTTCAAAGATACGGTTGGCAGAGAGCCGTAGACTTCAAAGATATGGTTGGCGGCAACGGGATTGGCCATGGCCCGTGACGGAATGGCCGCAAACTTACACGGTCTGGCCTGAAACGAGGTGAAAAGACACCACCAAACGGCCTGTGCTGAGATAAGGCGTGCGGTATGGCGACGGAATGTGACGTCAACGGCTGAATTTCGGCGATTGGTCCAGCTAGTGGGTGCAAACGGCCGTATTTGGGTTGAGTTGGGCTGTGTCGGGTTGAGTTGGTCAACCGTGACGTTGGCCCAGAGGACATGTGAGGGTTGGATCGTGGCTTTGATCCATCGAAAACGACGAGAATGGCGCAGTATTGGTATCGAAAACGACGAGAATGGCGTATCGAAAAACATAACCACTTCTAAGGGTAGAAACGACGAAGTTTTGGACAAGAGAGAAATGAGAGTGTGCGGACGTAAAGATGACAGGGTGTTTCATTGACAACTGAAAGAAAAAAAAAACATAAACACTTCTCATTGGAGAGAAAATACGTGGGATGCACGAATTTACGTGAATATACGGAAATGATATGACAAGGGAAAATACGTACAGAAATTTGGAGACTCTCCCTGTATACAATGTTGGAAATAACTCCTATGAAAAAATAGAGCTGCAATAATCGATTGGTAATCAATCAAACTTCCGCTGCGTGTTAATACCACAGACCTATCTGGTCTATGAAAAATATATGGAAAATCCAGTCATTCGAGAAAAGTCTGCATTAATGTAAGTACTGCATTATTTTAAATTGTCATTAGTAGTAATAGTGAATTTCTTAATAGTGTAATGGATGTGAGCGACGAAACGTTTTTTGAGGAAATTTAGAGCCTCTCTGGATTACCAGAGAGCAAAAGTGGGGACTCGTTGGGTGTTTGGAGATACACATCTCCAAATCATTGTGAAGAATAAATGTAGGTATAAAAAACAAAATGGAAAGTTTAAAAAACTCATGATTATGTTATAGGGAGCTTAATACGGCCAAATGCGTGAGTAAAACAAAAAAAAACAGATGAGATAAAAAATTGTATACTTTCAGAGAACCCACATCATTGTAAGTATTAATAATCAATGATATATAAGTTATTAAGTTGTTTTTGTACATGCTTAGCATCAATTCCAAAATGGGGGTGGTAGTAATCAATGATCTGTACGTATTTTGAAAACTAAATTATTTATGGAATGACATTCATTTTTTTTTTGTTGTTGTTATTTTTGTTGTAGATCAATGTTCGAGTAGGAGGTATCATGTGGTTTTGTAGGCCTATAGGGGATGCTTTTTCCACATTAAATAAAAAAGATAACGCGCCAAACGGTTCTATCGCAAGATGGTGTGGAAATGAACCGATTAGGGTGAAACACCCCTGCCATTTTCACCCTCAACCTCTCGAGGTGTCGAAGAAAACGACAACAGAAGACATTTTGTTTTCTCTTCAAATGTCAGTCATAAGTGTTGAGATTAGTTTCCAATTACACATATGAGACACCCAGTATATCTGTTCTCGAAATATCACGAAGTAGCGAAACCGAATGTGTTGTTAGAGTTGAATCGAAAATGCTGACTGTTTCGAAACAATCTGTCGGCATAACTCTTCAAGTGTTATCGAGAAACCTTATTTTTCTAAATGTCAATCATCGTACACTATGTTTCATGTACGCAAATGAGACTCATTGCATACGTGAAGAGCTAGTTCAAATCATTCATTTCACGGAGTGCTTGTTTGTTTACAAGGCCTGTATGTTTACAAGAAAATTCGTTAGTACGAACGATGATATTTGTCGAATAATATTAGTGGAAGTTATAATCAGAGGCGAACTACTTGTTCGACATATGAAGAATGGTCATTCGTTTCTATACCTCGTTTACAACTCCCCAAAATATAAAATACAGTATGACCCATAGGAGAGTTTGCAACTGTATAAGAAAATCGGAAAATAAATGAAAAATAAAAAAAGTTTCCTAGGAATTGATACCAATACAGAACTATAAAAAGATATCGAATAAGTGATGATAAATTAACCACAGAAAATTAATTGTTCTAGTGTGAGCAAATTGATAAGGGAGTTTTATCATTTCAGAAAGAAATAAAGTAATGGTGTGGGTAGCCACAAGTTGGAAGTAAGATAGCAATAATCAGGTTCCATTTCAGAAAAATACACTGGAAACAGTGGTGTATCAGTTTTCTTCGGAAATGTTCAAAGTTTTTGTGAGGTGAACTCAACAACAGACATGAATCTATTCCATTGAACCGAATACTGAGATTTTCGATAGTTACGAATCTGACGAGGAACAGCCCTGATGATTTTGCCATTGAGCCACCATGGTAGGGGATGGTTGAAAAACGCAGCACGGAATATCACAGGTAAGTACACTGAAATCTGAGATTTTCGTTCGAATATTGACAAGCATTACGAATTAAATTTATTTCAACATACAAAGTGAAGAAAAATAAGTCAATGGTGAAAAAAGGTAAAAATATTTTCAGTGTTGAAATACATGTTTAGTTCAAATCTAGGAAATTTTGGATGGTTCCTGTACAGCATACGCGCTGCAACGTTATTCTCCTTGTACTATAGCCAATGCCGTACTTCAAAGACTAACGGGCATCAAACCTTCCCTGAGCCTGGGGTAAGGGCGGATTTGGCTCGCCGGGCAGAGATTCAACTATCAGAACAGATCGTTGAAGATCCCCCCCGAGGTCTAACTAGTGTATGGTTCTTGACAACGTAGTCGGGGACTTTAACTCTTACACTGGTGACTAAAAACGAGAATTCGCACTCCGTGAGAGTGAGACACGCGATCAGGTACCGGTCGTAGGGACATTCGGAGTTTTATTTTTCTATTCAATGCACGGGAGTCAATTTTTCAAATTTGTTTCAGGTAGGTCTTTAGGGACGAGTACAATATCCGAGTAAAGACTCAACGGTATGCCCTGTACTTTGTGTACACCATTTTGTTATTTTTAAATCACATCGAGACACTTTAGTTGAGCTCTGATTATTTTAAAAAGAATAGATTAAATTTTCGAATAAAAATTACGTCTCTTAGAAGCTATAATCTAGGGACAATCGCAAAAGAACGTTCCATTCCTGACAATTATAATTGCCGATATTACCAGTCATTTTTCATACTTACTGTCTTTCGATTCCTCTCCGACCGTTGAGAATCTCTGAGATGTTGAATATTTTTGAAGTCTGAGATTTTCGTTCGAATATTGAAAAAAAAAAATTACGAGTTAAATGCATTTTAATGTACAAAGTGGAGAAAATATAAGAATCTTTTTCTTCTTAGGTAAGGTTCCCTAAGCCCTTTTCGAAAAATAGCTAATTATGTTTCTCAACTTCGAGAAGAAGCTGTTGTCAGTCATTTGTTCTTGGCGAAAACTGACTAGAAATTTTCAGAGTGGCTCAAATTACCATGAAATACATGAATTCATATACATTTTGTATACAGGGTGGACCAAAAAAGTCGATGTCTCCGATTCAGCTGAATTTCAACGAGGCAATGTGAATCGATGTACTTGAGTCATTTTGGCATTTGAAAATCGATAAAAAAAATAAAAAATCTAGTTTCCATCCTATCATAGCAAGTGAGGTGTCAAATGAAAGGAGAACACCCATATAATCTAAATTCATCAAGCTCAGCCCTCCAACTTTATCGTAGAACAATAAATCGCTATTTGATAGCCTTAAATGACTGAAATAACAAAACCAATACTCAATTCGTATTGGACGCATCGAGGACAGTCCAAATTCATCAAAAACAAAAAATGTTAAAATTGCGGGTTTCGAACCCACGACCGTCAATTCTTCAAAATTCGATTTCGATAATTTTGGTATCATTGGATTCGTACCGATGTCAAGATACATAATTAAACATTTTCCGGTGTCAAAAGGGCAGTAGGAGCTAACTTTGTTATGGGGTGAGATACAGAAGGGTGCGAGTACTCTAACAAGACAACTTTGACTGAAAAACGTGAATATGAAAAGTTTTATGTATATCATGCAAAGTTAAACAAAAAATGGAAATTTGAAGTGTAAGGTAAAGTAGCTCAGTTCTAGTTTTGGGGTTTGAATTAAGTGAATCTGAACTCAATACAATGAACCACACTTGATTTTTTCTACATTTATTAAATTAACGGTGAGCTTTATGCCATCTAACACTCAATCACAACGAAAATGTATTTGACGAGTATTCACACATTTTCGTTGCGAATGGTGTTAGTGAGAAGTGGTGGAATAACAAATAACATTAGAATATATTTCAGACATACATGAGACGTACTTCTCCACCAAATATCGCTTGACGTCCACTGGCGGTGTATATCGATTTATTTGCCGTGTTAATTGTATATATTGTTCATCGTTCATTGTAATCAGAAGAAACTCCACTTGTACCACTAGAACAACTCTCACTCACACTGGTTAAATGGAGAATAAACTCTTTGCAGCTAACCGTGCGAAGAAAATTGATAGTTTGCTTTCAGAGTGTGAGATGTGATAAGGAAAGTATGCTGTTGGTGATAACGGAAACTGGTGTCCGGTGATTATCTAATTGGGAAAGTCAAAGGAAAGACAATCTGTGGTTGTTGATAAAATAATGCGTCAGTGATTATTTAATCGGGAGTCACAGGAAATGATGAACAGGAAACGTGGTCAGAGCGATAGATGTGATAAGAAAGGAAGTGTGCGGCTGGTGATAACGCAAACGGAAACGGCAACCGGTGATTATTTTAAATAGGGAAAGTCCAAAGGAAACGTGGTCAGAACGATAGATGTGATAAGAAAGGAAGTGTGCGGCTAGTGATAACGCAAACGGAAACTGGTGTCCGGTGATTATTCTAATTCGGGAAAGTCAACAGGAAACGACAATCTGTAGGTTGTTGATAAAATAATGCGTCAGTGATTATTCTGATTCGGGAAAGTCCAACAGAAACTTGGTCAGAGCGATAGATGGATGAGAGAGGAAGTGTGCTGCCGGTAATAACTCAAACGGAAACGGCATCCGGTGATTATTCTGATTCGGGAAAATCCACAAGAAACAGTAGTCGGTAAAAGGCGTTTCTGCGGTTGATATGACAATGATTGTTCATCCATAGACTCTGCCCACGCAAAATAGAGAGCAATATAAATATTCAGCTTACAGTTTCTCCAGTTCAGTCAGACTTCGAACGTGTTGTTTCAATTCGTACGCTGTAACTGTATTTAACATTTTCTCAACGTCAAATGCTCTCACTGTAGAGTGTTTTTTTAAACATCGACTGTTGTGTTGTGTACAGGTCTGTATGATATAAAATTATATATTTTGACAGATATATCTCTTTTAAATAATATTTTACAAAGGTGTTACGGGAATGTGTCATTTCCTTTAATT